>CAUYRB010075975.1:0-43527 GCA_963574695.1 Propithecus perrieri
GATACCTCAAACACAGAAATTTTTATTTAGGAAGACAGCTAAATCTTCATTAGAACTGATTTTTACTGTATTCAGTATGTAAATTTTATGAAGCTTATTCCTATGAGTAATGTGGACAATTTTAATAAATGTGAGCACATAAAAAAAAAAATATATAGCTAATTGAATTCAGCGAAGAATAAAAGTAATTATACAACATGACTAAATGGGATTTATTCTAAGTATGCAAGGATTATTCAACATTTGAAAATAAATCAGCATAATCTATCAACACAAATAGGAGGAAGAAATCTTATTCTTATAAATTAATGCAGAAAAACATCACAAAATTTAACACACATTCATATAGAAAATCTCTATAAATCAGGAATAGGTGGGAATTCCCTTAGGATAATAAATAGCATCTACAGAAACCCTACAGCTGACGTCATATTTAATGACGAAAGATTGGATGCTTTCTCAGTGAGATTGGGAACAAGAAAAGAATGTCTACTCTCACTCCTCTTATTCCACATAACACTGGAAGTGCTAGTCAAGGCAATGAGGTAAGAAAAAGAAGTAAAATGCATACAAATTGTAACAGGAGAAATAAAGAAATTTTATGTGCAGATGACATGATTGCCTTTGTAGAAAATTCCAAGGTATCTACAAAATAATTTCTAGATACAATAAGTGAATTCAGCAAATTGGCAGAATAAAATTTCAATGTTATGCTGAAAATAACTTAAAAAGTTATATTCTGCATGATTCCATTTACATAACATTTTTCAAATGAAAAATTATAGACACAGAGAAGATATAGTGAAGGTCAGGGACTAATAGGGTTGGGGAATGGGGTAGAGGGGGTGGCAATGGCTGTAAAAGGGTAGCAAGAAGGATGTTTGTAATAGAATTTTTCCTCATCTTTACTGTGGTGGTGGTTACACAAATCTAAAAAGATGATACAATTGCATAGAACTAAATATTAATATACACACACAAAAATGAGTGCATATAACACTGGTGAAATCTTAAATTGATGGATTGGACCAATGTCAATTCCCTGGCAAGATATCATTGGCTGATGAACATAACTGGTTACTTTATTATTTCTTACACTCGCATGTGAATACAAAATTGCATCAAATAGAAAGTTAAAAAAGATAAAGGACATGGTTTTGTCAACTATTACAGAGCCGCTGAGGGATGGAGGAAGACAGGGAACCCATGCTTTGTCACTCTTACCCTGAGACTCTTTTTCCTTCTCAATGGCGAGGGCTCAAGGTAAATGGTGATATTAATTGAAAAAAAAGTTAGTACTAGTTATTTGCCTGAACTAATTTTATTTTTATGAGTTCCTGTAATTAACTGAAAAGATAAAATTATAAAAGTTAAAGAAACAAAGGTATAATGGTGCTGCATAGGAAAGTAGGGCCAGCCAGTATTTTTCCCCATGTGTAATTGTCTTAGAATTGTCTTAGAATATAACACAGCACATCATGTGAAGGGTTACTGTACTACTGATTCACTTGCATTTTATTTTTTTCTGGATGACATAAAAATATAAATGTTTCTCAAAATTAACACATTGACTACCATGTGAGTTGTATTTAACTCAGGCTGGTTTTAAGCCCAGGCCACATGAAGCAAAACCCTGCAGTTGGTTCATGAAAATCTTACTTGTTGATGTTCTTATTGTTAAACTTAATATTGAGAATTTAATTCTAAAAACGTGGATTGCGTTGCATATAACTCATGCACAGAAAACAATAAAAAATAACAAATTAGAAAGGATCGTTTTGTTTTAATAAAGCACCATGGCTCCAGGGAAAAAGGTTTATTTTTTTTCTCTAGTGTGGGAATGTGTTAATAATTGTCTTAAATTTGAAAATGAGAAAAGGCAAAAACAAACTTTCTATGATCTAGGTGTATTCATTTCCTATTGCTGCTGTAATAACCACAAACAGTGGTTTCAAATAAACAAATTTATTACCTTTCACTTTTGGAGATCAGAAATGGGTCTTAAGGGCTAAAATCAAGATACCAGAAGGACTGTG
Organism: Propithecus perrieri; assembly: GCA_963574695.1. Lineage (NCBI taxonomy): Eukaryota > Metazoa > Chordata > Mammalia > Primates > Indriidae > Propithecus > Propithecus perrieri. Next base: position 2,037 of record CAUYRB010075975.1, read on the forward strand.
ATCCTTCTACAGACTCTAGGAAGGAGCCATTCTTTGCATTTTCCCAGAAGCTTCTGGAGGCTGTCTGCATTCCTGGGCTCATGGCCCCTTTCCATCAATAACATCATTCCAACCTCTGGCTTCAGTCTCACCCTTCCTTCTTTGACTCTCATCCTCCTGCTTCTCTTTTACGAGGACTGCTGTGATTACATTGGGCCCTCTGGGTAATCAAGAGTAGCCTTCTCATCTCAAGATCCTTAACTTAATCACACCTGTAAAGTCATTTTGCCACATAAGGTAACACAATCAGGGTTTCTGGGATTAGACCCCGGACATCTTTGAGGGAACATTATTCTGTCTACCACATGAGTGAATTAATAATCAATACATTATCACATTTCAAAATACAAATTCAAGACTAGGTTATCACTGTCAATGTTATGAAGTATTTCAGGGCTTCCAAGGGCATCTCCAGAAGGCCGCCAGTATTTGGAAATAGGACCCACTCCATGTAAGCATCTCCATTGCAGAGCATACGAATCTCAAATGACAAGCAACTCTTTCTTTAGTTACCACGAAAATGAAAGCTATGATTAAATTGTATCCTTATAAAGTGTGTATACTGACAAGAATTGTGCACATGTTGTGTAATCAGCAGGAATTTTCATAATGTGAAGCATTTTCTCTTAATTTTTGTCTTTTGAAAAAATAAAGAGCAAAACTGTATATAAATGCTCATATACAGACTATACTAATATCCTTGTATAATAGTTCATACAGGATAACTTCTTAATTTGAATGCAATACTGGGTAATATGTTTAATAATTGAATAATCAAATATTTTTAACCTGAATGATGACTGTGGGATCTGCAATCATTAAAATTCAAGCTTTTATAAATGATTCATAATTTAATGATAATTACTGAATTTTATTTGCCTCCCACTACCTCAGTAAAAAGAAATCCTGGATCTTGTTAAATGATAAATTGTCCCACAATATTCTCATGCATCAAATTTCTAACAACAACTATGATGTTAACTCTCCTCTGATCATGTGGCTAATAATTAATGATTTATGGGATATGAGTTTTGCTCTTTTATTTCATTCAGAATTTATAATGTGGGCCAACAAAGCAAAAATAAGTCTCTAGTGTGCCAACTCTAGTGGTGTATAGGATATTTTGCATAACTGGAAGCCAGTTATATTGGTAAACTATCTGTGAGGATTAGTTACTGTAAGCCAATTGCCATATCATTCTAGTTCTTTTCCCCTCTACTAAAAAATGGGAAAATATTTAGTTAATGAGACTTATACTATTATGAGCTTCTGTTTGTAATTATTTTTGAAATCAGAGAATTTCCCTGAGGAAACTGGGTGTTGACTGAGGTATCTAAAAAACATATATGCATTTTGATGGTTTGGTCATGTATTGAATATTTTTATTAGAAATAGTGGTGGCAGAGGATTTGCTTCTATTTTAGTGTTTTGAGCACACAGTGCTGAAGTCACTTATAGTTTTTTTATAAAATGATTGGTATTAATATTTTCACAGGAAAATTTGAGTGTAAATAAGGAACCTAAAATGATTTATGCTCAAAGTATCTATTTTGGCCTGACTTTTCTTTCTTATTACTTAAAATATAGCAATGAAATAAGCTATGAAATATTTTTTACTAAGGCTCTAACCCTCAGACAGCTAAATAAACTTAGAAATCTCTAATAAAAGCAATGAGAGTCTTCCTTGGGCTGCAGAATTGAAATGTATCTTATTTCCTGAGGATAGTCCATAAAACTTAGAGGTTTATCATTTTGTATTTTTCAAAAAAAATTGAGAATGAAAAGATTACACAGTTAATACCAGATAATGATTGTGGCTATGTAATGTGTTTTAGAAGTTTTGTAAGTAAATAAGTAAATAATCCTACATCCATAAATATTTTAAATGGATGACTCCATAAGCTGCAAACACAGAAAAAGCACATGCTTGCAAACGTGAATGAGAAAACAGCATGAATGAAAGTAGACTCACCATGAATTAAAATAATACCCATTCTTGGACACTTATAAATGTATATACAGAGAGCACAGAAGAATGTTCCACATGCTGGGAGGTAAGCTGCTCTCTGGAAAAGACAACAACCATTTACTGTGTCCCCATCTGACTTGCTATGTATTTGACATTTACTTTGTGAGAGCATTTTTAGTTTTGAAATTAATATCATTAATTTAATCATTGATTGACTAAATTGACTATGGAGGGACAATTCCATGCTACTAAAAAGGAATGTAAATCATGCCTTCTCTTTATGCTCCTTTGTATAAAATACAGACTGCAGCAAGGTGGTCATTATCCATTTCATTTAGGAACATTAACCTTGGGATGTTGTCAGAATAGGGAAAATAAAATGTAGAAATTGAGTACAGCTTAGGATGTAATAAAATATTTTTTAATGAAAACATGCCATTATTTGAGGAGAGGACATCATCATTTCACAATTTTGGTTTTTTTCTTTGTTTTTTTAAACTTTTTTTTATTTCAGCATATTACAGGGGTACAAATATTTAGGTTACATATACTGCCTTTGCCCCACCCGAGTCAGAGCTTCAAGTGTGTCCATCCCCCAGAGGGTGCATACCGCACCCATTAGGTGTGTATATACCCATCCCCTCCTTGCCCCTCCCATCTGTCCGACACCCCATGAATGTTGTTACTATATGTGCACTTAAGTGCTGATCAGTTAATAACAATTTGATGGTTAGTACATGTGGTGCTTGTTTTTCCATTCTTGTGATACTTCACACATGGGTTCCAGCTCTATCCAGGGTAATACAAGAGGTGCTAGATCACCATTGTTTTTTTGTTTTTTTTATTTTTTTCTTGAGACAGAGTCTCGCTTTGTTGCTTTGTTGCTGGGGCTAGGCTAGAATAAGTGCTGTGCATCCTAGTTCACAGCAACCTCAAACTCCTGGGCTCAAGGGATCCTCCTGCCTCAGCCTTCTGAGTAGCTGGGACTACAGTGTGAGCCACCACACCCGGCTAATATTTTTTTGTTTCTATTTTTAGTTGACTGGCTAATTTTTTTTTTCTTTTCTATTTTTAGTAGAGACAGGGTCTCACTCTTGCTCGGGCTGGTCTCGAACTCCTTCCTTCAAGCTATCCGCCCGCCTCGGCCTCCCAGAGTGCTAGGATTACAGGCGTGAGCCACTTTGCCTGGCCCACCATTGTATTTTGTGGCTGAGTAGAACTCCATGGTATACATATACCACATTTTATTAATCCACTCATGTATTGATGGGCACTTGGGTTGTTTCCACGTGTTTGCAATTGTGAATTGTGCTGCTATAAACATTCTAGTGCAGATGTCTTTTTTATAGAATGTCTTTTGTTCTTTTGGGTATGTATACTTACAATATCGGTAGCTTCTATATCTGAGTAATAATGACATCATTATGTAAAATAATCGAAGAGAGGAGCATTTTACTTGTGGTCTAGCAATTAAAGTCTGAAAATGATCTTTCCCTCTAAGAAGGGCAAATATTGATGGACCGACCTTTCTTCCTTCCTTCCTTCCTTCTTCCTTTCTTTTTCCCTCCCTCCCTCCCTTCCTTATCTTTCTTTTTCATTCCTCCTCCCCTCCATCTTCCCCTCTTCCTCTTTCCCCTCTCCCTCCTCCATCTCCACTCATTCCCACCCTTTCTCCTCCTTCTTCTTCTCCTCTTCTCTTCCTGTTTTACTCCTTCTCTGTCTCCTCCTTTTCCTCCTGTTTCTCCTCCTCCTTCTTTATTGGTGGTTTCTCTTTCTTAATATTATCAACATCTTTACCTCTATCTAAGTAGTTGGTAAGCTCTATTTGTAAACACTACAACTATGGTCATGAGTCACATAAATAGAGATATTAGTCCAAAAGAACTATACATAAAGAAGAGAAATAAATTGCAACTTTATTAAGCTACTTCAAGTCATTTAAAGAAGATTGTACTATGTAAAACAGATTTATGGCAACGAGAGCAATTAATATGTGGTCTTTCTTGAAAATTGTTGATGCCTGAAAGTTATGATGCTATACATAATTGTTCACTTAAATTGTATGACAATCAGAAATGAATATTCTCATTCGTGCTATCTGGGTAAAGTTAAACTTTTATTAAAAAAAATTGAAGCATTGGATAAGTATATTCTTACTATCACCATTAAGTAAATATATATGAATAATTACAAACATCTATTTAGTATTATGCATATTGGAGAGTGATATCAGTATATCAAAGAAAAAAATATTTCAGATTATCAGAGTTATACAGATGACTAGATTATTCAGTGTCTGCAATTGTTAATTGCAAGTCTCCTGAAAAGTGTGCTGAAATGATTACTGACAAATTTGCTTGGAAACCCAATCATATTTACCATATCTTTTAAGACTGGCAGAATAAAATATTTTGCTAGTTTTGATCTGTTAAATGTTAAGCAAAAGATGAATCAGTTCATATGTCTTAACCAGGGAAAAGATTTTCAGATAGAAAATCAAACTTGGGAAAAATAAAATGTGTCCAAAAGATTTTCTTAGTGCGTTATAATCCTATTAGGGACTAAATCCAGTAAAGAGAAAATTAAATATTGTATTTAGACATTTAAGATAAAAACTGGGGTTTATCCTCCTGTAATCTACTATTTACTTTACATTAGCAATTTGAAGTTCTATGCTACTCAAAAGCACCTCTTTATATGCTATTTAAAATAAAAAGGAGTTTCCTTAAATCCATAAATATAGTGATATGAATATATATGTATATGAATATATGTATAGATACAGATTTATAGTCCAGATTTATATCTATATCTTTATATCTATATCTATCTATATATATATGCAGAGAGAGAGATCTATATGTATATATTAAAATAATAACTGTTTTTAGGGTACTAAAACAAGAACAATAATATTAATTATCCATTGACAAGAGGGAGATAAACATTCTTCCTCTACATGAATTTATGTTTAATGTAGATAAGACCTCCTTTCTATTTCCCCAGCCAATAGTAGATTTTCTTTTATAGCCACAGCTATATTCGGCTCACAGAAAGATTTATTGATTAAGGTTATAGCTTATTCTTAATTATTTTTATATGATTTCCAGGAGTGGATATTAGAGGTTGAAAGTTTGCTTCATCTGAAACCCTTAAGGAAATTGAAAAAAAGGAATAGGGAGAGAGGGGAGAAGAGAAGAGGTGGAGAAAGAGAAAGAGAAATAAAGGAGCTCCTTAGTGAGCTACCCTCTCTGCTCTGTGAAACAGGACAAATCATTGTTTATATTCTTCCCACAACTTCAGCTCCTATCATCTTAGCTAAAATGTAAATTATTCTCCCTCTGAAGGGCAGAACACAAGGGAATTGAATGATTATCACTTTCATTTTGAAGACACATTACATGGAAGTCAATCTTTCTAAAATATTTCCCTGATCTACTTACCAAAAGAGTGGAAATCTCATCTTTAAAGAGTATTCAATAATTAAAGGTAATTTAATTTAAAAATCAGACAAAAATGTTAGTGGCATATTATGCTTTATTAATTTTGTGATAAAAGCCTACACAGCACGACAACACTGTTTTACTTTATGGTGGGCAAAAACAACAACAAAGAAAACTAAAAGCAAAAACCGTGTAGTATGGAAAATGGGAGTACCTCACAACAAAGTTAACCTGTCTATTCTATGGTAGTGACTAAGGGCTGGCAGCCATGTGAGTTTCCATGTTTATTTTTAATATCCCAGCGCAATAGAGTGAAACAAGTATGTTTCTTCCTCTATTTTTAGATTAGAATGGAAATTGAAATATATATCTCCTTACTTATAGTCCAGAGCTTTTTGTGGGAAGTCTGTGGAACACATAACCTGTACTTGGTTAGTATCAGACTTGTATCCCTCCATACCTCATGGTGCTGCTGAGGAAGCATTTAAGACATCGGCTACCTGGGGAATTGTTGAAAGCTGATTCCATACACCGGCCCTGGAGCATGTGCTTTGTCACAGTAATGTGATCATTGAAAGAACAAGTTTCCTATGACTGATTTTTTGCAAATCAGTGCAAAGTTTCAGTTCCTTAAAAATCATGATGATCTATTCGGGGAGAGTAGCAGAACTGACTGTTAATACAGAAGTAATAATTGCTCTCCTATGAGTGTAGTTGCCTTGGTTTGAAGACAGTTACTGAAGAAGTTCTGAAATTATTTTGAGCAATGGCATTATCATTAAGGTAACTGCTTGAATTTTGAAAGCAACTACTTTGTAGAAAATCTGGTTGATTCCTTTCTGCTAATTTGTAAGGAGGACACATTATTTTGTACTGATGTTCCATGTTTGCTAAAGCAACCACTCCTCAGCATTGTGGGCAGATTTCTATAATGCCACTCTAAGGACCCAAAGATTATTAACATCTCTCATGAAAGGTACATTCAAAGATAAGGGAATTAGGGGGAAAAAAGCTAAACTAAATAGTTGTTTGATTACTTTGAAGGATATGCAAATTATTACTATAGGAAAAGAGATTATTAATGTAAGAGTGTGTCAATTAAATCATGTGGTATATATGATAGCTAGATAGGTAGATAATTGTACCCAAATATCTTACATGTTTACTGTAATATGTTTGTCACAATTCATCATAAGTATTTTTATAATACTTCCTCATTTTTGAAAGATTATATATTTTAAAGATTTTTCCCAGTTCCCCAAACACTGCTACTTTAAATCTTAATAGTATTTTCCTGTAATATAATCTCAAATTAGTAAACAGTAAATATCAAAATTACCTCTTAAGAGTAAAAAGATAAAGCCTATACTTATTGCATAGAAGAGGAAATTTTAAGTCAGATTTCTGTAGCAAGTATACCGTGCTGGGAACTGTAAGAGCCATGCAGAAAGAATATTTTACTTTTCAGTCATCATAAGACCTTGTCAGAGCAACTTGTTAGTAAATGAAACAGTCAGTTTATGCTTATTGCTGTATACTCTCATTTATCCACCAAGTTCTCTGCTTGCTCTGTGAACATCTGGAAAAAATATGAGAAAGTATTTTGAAGTGAAATAATAAACATCTGAGCAGAAATCAGAGAGCTTTTGAATGAAAACAAAATATTTTTTGGAAATGTAATTTTAAGCAATTCTGGGGTATTCCGACACTGATGTTAACATCTCTCTTTAGACTTAGATGACATTTAGCATAAATATTAATGACAATTTCATTAAAATATGATTTTCTACACAAGTGGATTATTTTTCTATTGGTTTCTGCAATTCAAAACTACTATTCCATGTTGAATATGCATGGAATAATTCACAATTGTGGTGTGTGTCATACTGTTTATTATATGCTTGAAAAAAACAAACATTTTTCAAATTATAGATATTTACAAGCAAGGAGAATAGTGTACACCCACATTTGATGTCATAAGTATCAATGTGTTCGTGCAACTCTGTAAGATACTGTCACGAGTAAAAGTGTAAAAGTGTCAGCTGAACAGATAATTTCTCAGATAAGCATACGTGATCAAATCATTAGGAAAATACTCTTCTTGATATTCTTCTTTATTACGATTATAGAGTATTGCATAGACCCATTTCTCTCTATGCTTATATTAATTAATTCACACTAATGTTTAATATCTCAAAGAAATATCCCCACCATATAAAAAATTAGTCATATATGAGGGGATCTCCTGATTGTCTCAGTGTTAGTGACCATATTTCAGTCAGTATAATAGTCTTACTGTAAGTGATCTCTTTACAGAAAACATATAAATATGATGGTTCCCAGCATTATGATGTCATAACACCTATAAATACAAGGGGAAGAGAAATATATCCTTTTAAATTGAGAGTTTATAGTTCTCTTGTGGATTTCTTCCAGCTGAAGATGAGCATCTATAATTCTTCTTTGACAGAATAAATTGTAAATCCATGATTTCTATCAGGTACTATAGAAAGTTTCAGATACCCTAATCCATAAAATACACAGTTGATGAGAAATATGACCTACTTTTTATTTCCAAACTATTGTTGGAAAACACAGGTCATACTAACAAGGTAATAAATCTGACCCAGTAATCTTACTGAGTGATTACTGCCATTCAAATATATAATATTCTTCTATTTACTCATCCATAGTTATACAACAATAATTGAAACCACAGATTGTCTGCAGAATGAAGAGAGAAAATAATGGAGTCTGAAAATAGGGCTACCAAATAGTAGGTTATTTTTTCTCCTGCTAAAGATGCTACACCGTTCTTTATCATAGGTATGACATTTGAAGCAAAGTCATGCAGTGTATACAGCCATTTTCTCTATATTCTAGCAGGTACCAACCAACATTCTTTGAGTTTCCAGTTTCCCTACCTGATAATTTAGTTTTTTTATGATAACCATGTCTGTTTTTGAAATGTCACATTAATAACCTGATTGTATCTTTAAAATGTCAAGCAGCTAAATATCATGATTTTTGCTGCATATCACTCTTTTGCATTATGAGTATATAGCGGTTATTGAGTAATGATATGAAAGACCATTTCCTCAGTAACCTGTTCCAGTTCCTGGATGATCCATGGATGCTCTGCTGTTGTAAATATGCCATTCTATTGCCTAGTTCTCTTGGTAATTGGCTATAAAACAGTTGGCTGACACATATCAATAGTCAATCTTAAGTTTTACTGAAGCAACTCTCATTCTTAGACTAATAGTGAAAATAAAGTTAGAGGTTTATATTATTGTCAGAAACTTCGGGAAGCAAGTTCTCACTATAATGGGTTTTATTTGACAGTTACAGTATAATGATAGACTTGAAGCCAGTTCACAGGTTAAAGATGGCTTTGATTTTGGACTTGTGTGTGGATGTGTGTGACTCCCGGCTCTTCAATTTCTCACCCGTACCTATATACTACTCGCTAGTATTTATTTAACTTGGTTCTTTTTCGTTTTATTTTTAAATTCTTTTTTTGATTGTTTTATAATAGGAATTAACACTTTAAAAATAAGCAAGACTATTTTACAGTCTCCTGCTGACAGGCTGTTTTCTCTGAGTTCCAACAAAGATGGTAGGGATTTTGTAAGAGAAAAAAATATATTAGCTCTCATTTTAAAGTTTGCAAACAGGGTGTTTGTGCCTATTACCTTGATAAGCTGAAATATCAGTTCCTCAAATGGGTCTTTTGCCTCTCTGCATTAGTTTATTAGAGTTACAAAATAATTACCTTTCATTTTTATCATTCACTTTTTATTTGTTTACTTGGATATTTCTATAAAATAAGAACTTTTTTGTTTACTAGTTGTTACCCAATGGTATAATTTGTACAGGAAAAGCGGTATTAAGTGCAATATTCTTTCCCATTAATTACTACAACACCCCAAAACAGTGAGTTATTCTCATGCAGTCTTCAGTTATAACACATTATATTTTTGTCCCATTATGATTTCAGAAATGTAAATGTATTTGATATACTTAATCCACTACAGTTAATTCTTTATGAATCCTAAAAAACATGGCATTTTTGAACTTTAATACCTCTTCTAGTTGAATCCTGAATTCTTTTGACATGACCAAAGTGAAATTTGACAGTTCTTTGCTTTCTAAATAGCAGTATGTTTCAGGTTTATGCTATGCATTTAATGCTCTAGACTTGGAATCGAACATTTTTCTATTAATATCATGCACTAGTTGCTTTGAGTAGAAAATATCATGGTTTTTGAATGACTTCAAAATTTCTACTGTTAGTCCAAGCTAGATTCTTAGACTTGTAATACTGGAAATAATTCATATCTATATATGCCTCACAGATATTTTAAACTCAGCACATCCAAAACCGATCCTATTCCCACAAAATTATAACTGTAACAAAAACAACAACAAATGTTTTCTTTTCTGCACCCTTGTATCTCCAACATTAATTGATGTTACTAACTTATACCCAATCATTTATTCTAGAGATTTGAGAATCATTCTAGATAATTCTCCCTTCTTCATACTATATTTACTTCTCAATATAATTAATTTCATTTCCAAAATATTTCATAGTTTTACCCCTACCATTTCATTCATTCTAATATCTTATGAGTCTGTTATTTGTAACAATTTTAGCGTTAATTTCTGCCCTAACTGACCAGTATATACAGAACATTGTTTGCTATATTAAATAGTGTGGACTCTTTTCAATAGGAAATAGAGAGATTCTTGAATAGTATCCAGTCTCTCATCCTCCACTTTTAAATCCATTCTCACATTGCAGCCAGAGTGACTATTCAGTCTAGAATATAGATATAGCAATCACTTAACACTATAGACCTCTTGAATGACTCCTCATTCTGAGAGAATGATACCCAAGTTCCCCAGTATCCCTTGCTACACCTTTACTGCTTTCTCTAACTCCTCACAACATCTTTTAGGCATAAATTGAAACATATTTTGACTTTTCTGCTCCAGAGATGTCTCCAAAGTAAGAAAAGTCTCCTTAGCTCATATGTTGGTGCAGTCTGGAAATGTGGGAAGTTAATGTCCTCAGAACAAGTCTTAAATTAATGAGAGAAGAAGTGAGTGGATATTTGGTCCATATTTCTGTAATCTGGAAAAGCAACTGTAAGGTGCATCCAACACAAATCCTCAGAAGATTCTAAATTAAATTTAGTCCCACCTGTCCATGGCAATAACCAGCTCAATAACAGTCCTCTTGACTTTTCTCCACACTTCATTTCTTCCCTCTCTCTCTACTTCTTGGGATCCCCTTACCAAATAAACTCTGTGCCTAACTATGTCCCTTTTCTGTGATTCAGGCCCTGCTTTTGAGAGAACTGAAACTAAAACGATAGTTTATTCTCATAAACGCAATATCTGTAAGTAAGCATTTCTTCATCTTTTCTAATTATCTTGCTCACCAAGGAAAGGTATCTGATGCTGGCCAAAGCTTAAATTAAGGGTCTATAAGAAAGCACTTACAGTTGTTACTGAGGTATAGGCATTTAGATAAGAGAAAATTGGTGATTACCTATTTTTTTTAAAAAAATTATTTTGTAAATAATATTACTGAGATAATAAAAAGTTAAGTGATTCTTCTAAGATGACAGAATTAGGTATAGAAGATTAGATCTGTGAGTCACTATTATTTCTCTTAGTATTAAAACAGTTTTGAGAACTGTCTTATATTGTTTTGGTTTGCTATAATGGAATAGCATACACTGGGAAATTAATAAAGAAAAATTTTTTTCTTACAGTTCTGGAGGCTGGGAATTTCAAAGTCAAGGGGCCCACCTTTGGCGAGGGACTTCTTGCAGAGTTACAGCATGGCAGAAGGTGTCACACAGCAAGAGAGTGCTCACGAGAGAGAGCAAGAGGGGGCTGAACTCTCTTTTATAACAAAGCTACTCTTGGGATAACTAAACAACTTCAGTGACAATGGCATTAATCCATTCATGAGGGCACCTAATCACCTCTGATTAGGCTCCACCTCTCAACACTGTTGCATTAGGGATTAAGTTTCTAACACATGAACTTTGGGGGACACATTTGAACCACAGCAACAGCTAAAAATAAATTAATTAATGAACAGAATATACTTCATGTTTAAAATGCACCAATGACTTTCCATTGTCTTTAGGGTAAAATGTTCAATCTCTATGATGCTCTAAAAGACCTTTTTTCCTTACTTATTTTCCACTTATCTTCTCACAGTATTCTTCTCTTTACCCTCCCTATTAGAATTTTCCATTTATTTGAACACACTGTCCTGCTAACATCTTAGGAACTTTCCCATGGTATTCTGCACTTGGACGGTTTCTCAGCTTTCTTCACCTAACTAACTTCTCCATAACTTCTACACCTAAATTTTAATGTTATTTGTTCAGGGAAGTATTTCTTGAACACAAAGACGTGGTTGCATTGAACTGAAGTACTGCGTAGAAATCACAGAGTTGGGAGTCAGTCGTAAGTACTTACTGAGTGCTCAATACATGCCAAGCACTGCTCTAGGTTGTTGTGTATAAATTGCACAAAACAGACAGTTCCTGAATTCAGGAAGCTATGTCCTACAAAGTATTTGATTAAGAGGTGTTTCTAAGCAAAACTCTAAGTTTTAGTAAAAGAGATAATGTCCACTTTATTAATCATATAAGAGGTTGCTAAATAAATAGTTATTGATTTTTGTTGATGTTCATAAAATCTTTTAGAAATATGGGTAAACCTCAGCTTCTGGGGTCTCTTTCTCTGTTGCAAGTTTATATAAATGCACATATTTAAAGATATTCTGGGACCTCTTTTTCTCTCTTGCGAGTTTATGTAAATGCTCATATTTAAGAGTCTCATGCTCTACCAACTGAGCTAGCCAGGCGCCATAAATGCTCATATTTAAAGTTATACATACTTCTAAAATACTTGGGAGAAAATCACACCCAGGGTAGTACATGCGTGAGCAAAGAGCAAAATTCTTGAGGTACATATCGACCTTACTCAAAAAGAAGGTGCTTATCCTTAACATATGGTCCTGTCAGTGAGTGGTAATTCTCAGTTTAGTTGACTAGGACAGTATTGTAAGAGGAGATAAGTCTGAATGTATGTATGTGTGCTTGGGAGGGGGTGCATTTGGGGTTCTGCTGCAATAATCTGATACCTAATGCCATACAATGCTTGAAGCTGTGTTTGAGTAAATATATTAGCTGGACATTTAAGGGACCACACATGCCTCTTATTATTTTTTAATAATTGCCATTTCTTCATTAAGTGTTTCTGATCAATACAGTTTCCAACACGAGATTGCACCACGTTCATGTAGGGAAAAGCCATTTTGAGAAGTAAAATGGAAGATGTAACTTATGGGAAAGACAACTAGCTGAGAAGTAAATTATATTACTACAAAGCAAATACAATAGTGGAACAGTATAGCTTTCTTTTTCCTTGAAGCAATAATTTTAACAAAATAATTAAGCCTGGTTTCAATAACTTATTCTGAAATTTTATCTCTCCAAGTCATTATTTGTTTCAATCAGTGGCTCCCTTGATCCTACATACTCTTACCAGAAAAACAAAACAAAATAAAATGAAACAAATTTAGGAAAGAAAGCAATGCGATTGCTCTACTTTGTGTTGTTAAGTTATCAGGAAAAAAAAAAAAAAGTTCGGCTTATCTAGTTTTACAGGCATTCTGGGAACTGGCCCATTTTGCAACACTGAATCTATCCTTTCACAAAGTGTGCTTTGGTGTATAGAAGCAGCTGCTGGAATACTCTCCTGAGTTCTGACAGCAATCAGTAAGTCTTTATTTGGTCACAAGCAGTGACTTGACAAATTCAATTTTCTTATCTACCCCTTCTCCTAGGGATATGGACCCTTAGAAGCCTCATGATACACAATCTACTAAGTAACTCTGGGTGGGCCACACTGATCTCATGATTGACAGCACCACTCCTCAGAGAGTGGCTGGACGTGCTGAGGTAGCTTCCTAGCCTCTGAACTACTACGTATTTGTATTATACGTGGCCACCTCAGCTGGCTGTGTTAAAAGAGACTCTTACAGACTTAACAATCCACTTTGCCATCAGATGCTCCCTGAAGGGTAAATGACTCTGAGGCGCTTTATAATTGTGTTAGATAATTGATTCAGTGGTTGTGAATTGTTATAAATTATCAGTAAACTTTCTTTATTGAATAAACAACAAGCCCTATAAGAAATAGACTTCTAGTTTTGAGACTGCTATTTCTATTCTAAAGAGACTGATTATCTTGATTGTATTCCACAAATTTTATTTCTTATATGATAAGTCTTGTCGTATTGTTTTTAATGTTGTTATTTAAAAACATCTTGCAAAGTCACTCAACTGCTCTCTTGGCTAACACAGACAGAGACGGTACAATTTATTTTTCTTGAATGACTTAAAGCAACCTAAAGCATTTCAGTTTTTTTTTTTTTTCAACTTTAAGATCTCTCCAACAAGTATTTCTTGAATGTCTCAGAAATTCCAGACATGCAAAGATGAGTAAGCCATGACCTCAGCCTCATTTTTGCACATTCCAGACTGAGTGCCTACTACCTCTATGAGGTTGAATTTTCTTCACTTGAAAAGATTTTGTGACATAATGAAAAGAACAAGGACATTAGGACACCTGAGATCTGATTTCAAATTCCATTCCAGATCTGCAACCTAGTAGGCATTTGAATGTATGCCTGCCACTTACCTTCTCCTACTCTCACTGTTCTCTCTATAGCCTATGGGTTGTTTTAAGAATATAAATATAGAAATGCACCGCATAATGACATTTTGATAAACGATGGACTGTATATATGGTGGCGGTCCCATAAGATTATACCATATTTTTACTCTTCCTTTTCTATGTTTAGATACACAAATAGTTACCATTATATTACAATTACCCACAGTATTCAGTAATAGTAACATGCTGTACAGGCTTTTGGCCTAGTAACAGGCTATATCTTATAGCCTAGGTGTGTACTAGGCTATACCCTCAAGGTTTGTGTCAGTACACTCTGTAATGTTTCCACAACGATGAAATCACCTAAATATGCATTTCTCAGAAAGTATCCTCATTGTTAAACCATACATGACTGTAGTATTAGAAAATGTCTGGCTTATTGTTAAGATTTTAATAAATAGCAGCCATTAGAACTATCACAAATTAGGGAATTATATGGGAAGATTTTGATAAGTTGCTCTAACAAGACGACCACAAAATACAACGGCTTCAACAAAGTACAGGTAGGTAACTGTGGAAATGTAAGCATATTAGGACTATTTGGGCTCCTCTGACATTCTTGTCATTCTCTGAGGTAAATGAGCTATTCCAGTTTCTGTCATCATTCTACCAGTGGTCAGAGGAAAAGGACTAGAGTAGAACATGCTTAATTATTTTATGAATAGCATGAGAATCAGAACCCACTCTATCATGCACATCAGATTCGCCAAAAGTTGATTACATGCTCATGTCTAATAAGATGAAAAAACAATAGATATAGCATTTAGCAGGGTGGTCACATGACCATCTAAAACTCTATTATTAATACTAAGAAAGAAGAATGGATATTGCCTGCTAATTAGCACTCTGCTAAGCTTGGGTTCTTTTTTATTCTATTTTCTTATTTTTCCCATTATTCTCTATAAATACAATCTGGTTTGCAGATTATAATGTTCTCCCTGCTGTAGCAGTCATAGCCTTAGGATAATCATTAATATTATGAATTCACTGCCATGCTACATATGGCATTTGTTGTGAATACTGACTTCAGTTACAGAAGGCCGACTTAAAATGTGCAGCCTTAACCATCCATAGAAAAGTCTTATAAAACTTGTCCATCTTATTCCAATCTACGTTTTGACAGCAAAATCGGCACTAGTACAACAAGAATGTCACATTTATTAAAAATAATGATGAAAATAAAGCCTAATGAGCTCCATTTCATGAATCAGCATATTCATTTGTGTCCTTCTACTTCTCCTCAGTAATATAAGGAAAAGAAAAACAACACTCTAATCTTGGCAAACTACTGCTGCAGTTTAAATAATATTTCAAGGGATAGTCTTTATTATGTGCTAGTAGCTTCAAAACCCATTTCCCATTATAGGATATATGTTTCTTTTATCCTGAAGTCTCTTGTATACCATTTAGTTTTCTTCTCCGGAAGGATGATGTATAAATTTCTATTAACATAGTAATTAGTGTGTAATAATTTTCTTCCCTGCTCTCTAAAAACACTGTTATACTTTTCCTGTCCTCTCAACTGTCTCTGTTTTCACAAGCTTTGATTTTCCAGCAAAGGGTAATGTTCTCATTTGCCACTCCCTAAATTTTCAGTCTGTTGATAATCCACCTATCTCTGTCATCATTCCCTTAATAATGAAATATTTCTTTTTATTTTAATAACCCTACTTATTCTCTGAATTCAATTTTCTTTTGCCTTCTTTACCAGTTCTCTCCTTAAATTAAAGCCTGCCACCCATCATCAATATTTGATTCTACACTAGCTCATTCTCTACATACAAATACACTTCCCTCCAGCTCCTGACATTTGCATATTTTATTTATTATTATTTTTATTTTTCAACAAACATATAGCAGTTTAATTCACATACAATAAACTTTATGGCTACAAAGTGTTAAAGTTTGTATGCAGACATTCATGAAACCATGACCACAATCAAGATAGTAAACACACATATTATTTCCTGAATATAAACTAGTTCCATTTTTGATCACTTTTTCCTGTCCCCATCCTACTCTTACCCACCCCTTCACCCCTACCTTCAGGTAACCACTAATTTTCTTTCTGTCACTATAGATTATTTTTTGGAATTTAAATGAATCGAATCATGCAGTATCAATTTTTTGTTTGGCTTCAACTCAGTATAATTATTTTGAAGTTCATCCATGTTTTTGTGTGTATCAATAGTAATTTCATTTTTATTGCTGAATAGTATTCCCTTGTATTAGTATGCCAAAATTTATTCATCCTTTCACCATATGGACATTTGAGTTATTTCCAACTTTTATCTATTAAAAATAAAGCTGTCATGAACATTTGCATAGAAGTCTTTTTATGGGTAAATGCTTTCTTTTTTGGAGGGTGAATACCTAAGTTGGTATTGTTTTTTTAAAATTTTATATTTCAATTATATTGTTGCTGGCATATAGAAGTATTAACAACTTTTGTATTTTGACCTAGATGCCTGTGATTTTCCCAAACTCGTTATCTTTTTCTTAAGATATTTTGGATTATTTTTATAGACAATTAATTATGTCATCTGTGAATATAGACTATTTTGCTTCTTTGTTGTCAATATATATGACTTTATTTTACTTGACATATTATATTCACTAGTCTGTTGAATAGCAGTGATGAGAAAAAAACACCCTTTTCTTGTTTCTGCTCTTAAGAGAAAAGTATTCAGTTTCTCACCATTAAGTATGACAATAACTGTAGGTTGGATGCAATTGCCCTTTATAAGGTTAAGGAAGTACCTGTCTATTGCTACTTTACTCAGTTTTATATTTCCCATGAATGGATGTTGAATTGTGCAAATGCTTTTTCTGCATCTATTGAGATAATAATGTGACATTTCTTATTTAGCTTGTTAACGTGATGAGCTGATTTTCAAATGTTGAACTAACCCTGCATTCCTAAGATTAACCCTGCTTGTTTTAATGTATCATTTTTTAATTTATTGCTGGATTCCATTTGTTAATATTTTACCGAGTATCTTTAATGCTTATGTTTATGAGGGATATTGGTTTGTAGTTTCACATTATGTTTGCTATTAGGGTAATGCTGTCCTCAGAATGAATTTTGGAATGTTCCCTCTTCTACTTTCTGGAATATATTATATAGTATTGGCAATATTACTTCCTTAAATGTAGTTAGAGTTTACCAGTGAAACCACTGGGCTTGGGGTTTTCTTTATTTGTCATAGTAGTATTCAGGTTTATCTATTTCCTCTTGAAGGATTCTCTCTATTGGATATATAATGCTATTTTATTGTGGTTTTAGTTTTCACTTCCCTAGGGGCTAATGATATTGAGCATCTTTATATATTCTTATTTTTCATCAGCATATCTTTCTCGATGAAGTGTCTGTTCAGAATGTCTGTGCATTTTTTTTTTTTGGTGAGATGTTTGCTTCCATATTATTTTTTGCCTGTTCTTAATATATTTGGAATATATCTCATTACACATTGATGGCTATGTAATACATAATACCTTATTTTACTGAAGTACATGATGTGAATCGAAGCTTGTTTTTATTGCACATGCTGCATATCCACTTTTACCAGGACCATTTACTGAGATTATCAATATACAACTGAACTGTCTTTAGACATTTCTCCAAAACCAGTTTTCCTTATATGCGTAAGTTTATTTCTTGCTTTTCTATTATGCTAAATATGTAGATTAATTTGGAAATAATTAACACTTTAACTATAATTGATTTTCCAACAAATAAACATACTATATCTCTCCATTTATTTTATTTAAGTCTTCTTTTGATTTCTTTCAGACATGTTTTCTAGTTTTCTGTGTTCAGGTCATACACATCTTCAGACAAGCTTATAAATAGATATTTCAAATTTTTGATGCAATTGTACATGTTATAGTTCTTTTCATTTCAAATTCTCATAGTTGCTACTGCATAGAAATTGATGTGTACTAGAATAGAAATGAAATTGATTTTTGCATATTGATCTGGTGACAATTAAAGCAGTTCTAATAGGTCTTTTGTAGATTTCACCATATATTTTATATAGACAATCCTTTCATCTGCAAGTATAAGCGCTTTTACATATTATTTCAGTCTTTTTTAAAACAAAAAAAAACCTTCTAGTTGCCTATTTACTAGAACTGGTTAGAACCTTCAGTCGAATATTATATAGAAGTGGTAAGCATAAATATCTTTGTCTTCTTTCTGATTTCATTCAACCTTTTAGCATTCAACCTTTTATTATGAAATATATGATGTAAGTTTTTATACATGCCTTTCATCAGGTGAGAATATTTGGTTCCGTTCTTAGTTTGCTGAGAATTTTTATCAGGAATGGGTGTTCGACATTTTTAATTATTCTTTCAGTGTTTATTGAGGTGATAAGATGGCTTTTCTAAATTTTGTATTATGTTGAATAATGTGATTTTATTTAATTACACCAACATTGCATTCCTCAGATAAACATAATTTTGTTAAGTTATACTAACTCTTTTATATATTTTTGAATATAATTTGCTATAATTTTGATAACCTTATTTGTATCTATGTTCATGAGAGCTATTGTTCTATAAATTTCTTTACTTGTGATGTCTTTGGTGTGATTTCATATTAATCCTGGCTTCATAGAATGAGTTAAAAAGCATTTCTTTCTTAATTTCCTGGAAGAATCATGTAGAATTGGTATTGTTTCTTTCTCAAATGTTTAATAGAATTTTCCGGTAAAGTTATATGGGCCTGGAGTTTTGTCTGTAAGAATATTTTTAACAAAACATTTAATTTCTTTTATATAATAGATATTTAGGTTATATATCCCTTCTTGAGCAAATGTTGATAGCTTTTCTCTTTGAAGACATTTTTCCATTTTGTCGGAACTTGTCGATTGTATTGCTATGAAGTTCATATTATTCCCTCATTTTACATTAAATATCTGCAGAATCTATAGCAATGATACTTTCCTCATTCACATTTCTTGTAGTTTATGACTTCTCTTTCTTTAGATCAATCTGGCTAGAGGAGTGCCAATTTTATTTCTCCTCTAAATGAAGACCAAGTTTTTGTTTCACTGTTTTTTCTCTGTTATTTTGCTCCTTTCTATTTTGTTGATTTTTGCTTCTTGTTTTTTCCTATCTGATGCTTCTTGAATTAATCTGCTCTTTTTTTCTAGTTTCTTGAGGTAGAAGCTGAAGTAATTGATTTGAGACCTTTTATATTTTCTAATAAGAGGCAGTATCATTAATTTCCCTGTAAGTACTGATATCTGTATGAGCAAAATTTTACGTGCTGTGTTTTCATGGACATTAAATTTAAAATGATATCTAATATTAATTTTATTTATTCATTGTTCCCTGTATTATTTATAAATATTTTATTTCGTTTAAAAATACTCAGCAATATTTTATACATATTTTTGTTATTGATGTCTAATCTAAATCCATTTTGACCAAATAATATACTTTTTCTGAACATGATACTTAAAATGTATTCAGATTTGTTTTATGGCCTAGAAAATGAATCTTGGTTAATATTATTGCACTTCTAAAATACGTGTACTCTGTACACATTTCACATTTCACCTATTTGTGTCTTTATATGGCATATGGAGACTTGAATTATTGACCTTTTTAAAATAGCTTCCGGTTCTCCAGTGAAATTTTCTGTTGTGAACACATTAATCACAGTCATGGTAATGCCGTTGTCTAGTAACTTCAATATGTAGATCACCTCTTGGGTCTCTTCATTGTCTGTCTTACTTCCTTCTTTTCTTCTTATACATATTAATTTTTAAATAAATTTTGGACATTTTTTACAAAAATTGTTAAGGTTTTAGAATATAGATGATTCAAAATATCCTTCCCCAGGCAACTATAGCTAGAGTAGACCACCTTAATACACTTAGATTCTAAGCTAATTCCAGATCAGTTTGAAGCTGTATCAAATTTAGTGTATTTGTTTTGTCAGAAAAAAAAAAAGGGATTCTCCCTCTTTGGCAGTCCTTTAATTTTAATTGCTCTCTCTCTCCAGCACAGAGAGATTTCTAAAATCTTTATTGAGCTTTCTGCCTGTTTTCTGCTGACCTTATTGCCTCCTTACCTTGTACAGCTTAAATAACTGTTAAATGTCTCAAGGGTAACACCTAGCAGAATTTCAGGCTCATTCCTCTATAGCTCTAATTATTAGGAAACTTTGAGCCTAGAGGCCTGGCTTCTCTGGTGGGTTCAAAATTCATGTATTATTATAATAATAAAGGAGGATTCTGTCAATGACATTTGGAAGTCACTTCTCCCCTAGTACATATGAGTCTTCTGAAGGAGGAGGATGGGAATCTCAGAAACGTGGCAGTGCTTTTGATCCTACCAGTACTGGTGGAAATCTTATCGCTGTTCCCAATCTTTTTATTCTTTTTCTGAGACTCCAAATATATGAATGTTAAATGTCCTTCTTCCATCTGTTTATTTCTGTATTATATTTTCTTTTATCTTCTCTCCTTTTCATCATTCTGACTGTATTCTTCTGAAATATCACCCACTTTACTAAATGTCTCTTTACTTTGTCTGATTTTCTCTTAAATAATCTTTTCTATTATTTAATTTAGTCATTGAGGTTTTATTTCTAAAACTTCCATTTGTTTCTTTATGTAATATCTACTTCTCTGCTACAATTCTCATTTAAAAAAAAATTATCTTGAACATAGTGGCTACTTTCCAAAACTGAGGAGACATAGCATACCAAAAACTCTAAATGTTCTATGAACTCAAGCTGGATAAATAAAGAAAATCATACCTAAGCAAATCATGGGTAAACTGCTGAAAACCAAAATCAAAGGAAATTTTAGAAGCAGCAATGTCAACAATAAAACCATCTCCAGTGGTGCAACAATTAGACTGGAAACTGACCTATAAAATTTAGGTTATAAAAAGTTTTCTAGTAAGAAAATATTAACAGGAATATATTCTGCAATTTATGCTCACAAAGAGTCACTTTCAGTTCACACTTGTTTGTAAATGCCAAATTCCATGTTGATTCCAGAGATCAGGTTTTGATAGAGTAATGGCAATATTACTAACTGTACATCTAAGAAGCTTCAAAATAGGAGGAATAGCACATATGAGAATGTTTAAGTCAAGCTTCACAAACTATAATGCCTCTTCATAGAGAATGTCTTTCAATTGGTACTAGTTGAGAATGATGATCTTCAATGTCATCAGTTAAAAATATTCTATATTGCTGATACATTACATGTGATCTTTTAGATAAAAATATATGATTCTAACTATAAACATATTCCAGGTGAGGGAGGTTTAATTTTTGAATATGACTTGTTTGAGAACCCCTATTTTCAGATTCCCTTCATTCCTTTCTAAAACAAAAAAATCTGTTTACCATTTCCATCTATGTTTACCATATTTGAAAATTGTATAATTTTTCTGTGTAATTAAGTGCATACTTTAGATGTGAAAGGCATAATTATAATATGAAATATGTATGTACTGTGAAGAAACGTGCATGCATCATTTACGACATAGTGAAGCAGATACACTTTTAATTAAATTCTATGATGTACAATATATGGCCAGAAAAATTATACTTTGAATAGCTAATTCTACGAACAGTCATAAAGTGGAATATATAAGTGCCTATAAATCATTCATCGAACACCCCATAAAAAAGAATAAAAGGAAGAGATATTTGATTTTAACACTAATTTTATGATAAATTTTTTTTTTTTATTCTATGCAATGCAACAGTTGTTCATTCCTCTATGGATACAGCGAACTATTGATAATAAATAAGATGGCAGGCGTGATCTAGCTCTCCATCTGCTGACTAACATACCATTTCTGGCATTATGGAATGAAGCATATTAAATGGAAGAAACACACTTCTTAGTCATAGATTTAGGTACTGGGAAGAGTTTCATTTGCACAGGGTGCAAGACATCTGCTATTGATGCCTTATGGACCAGCTATGTAGTCATTTTCAGGTGTGATTCAAGATGCTTACCACCCAGAGGGCTGTAGATGTTTAGGGAAGTAATGCTCACACTGGGGAATGTATAAAAATTATGCAGGTTCTATTTCAGTATGTGGGACTCTGTTTGGGGGACTAAAAATCTGAATGTTAAGCCACCAGGTGGCTCTGGTGTAACTGTCACAGTAGGTCAGGAACTATACGCCAAAGATTAGACTATCTTTACACAATAAGTCAATAATGCAAGGCCAGGAAGCAGAATGTGAATGGGGATGCACAATAGCTCTAATCTCCTCTATCTTCCTTTTTGTTGATTCTGAAAAATAGAGTACTCCACAGTTTTATTAGAGAAAAATTAAGTTCTGTATTTCACTGTAGAAGACCCTTGCCTATATATGTCTCATCGGAACTCTGTTCAAGAAATGTAGTGATTTTCAGTTCTCAGTCTGTATGTTCTCAAGATCTGTTTAGCTACAAAATTCTAAATGAGACAGTGCTACCTGGCAATGCAGTGATTTTCATAGATGACTTTCCTATGAGATGATTAATTTTCATTTCTCATTTGACTAAATCCTAGCCTGAAGCCATACATGAGCTTCAGGGTTTCTGACAAATGTCCCTTCTGAGAAGAGTTTTAC
The DNA here is from genome assembly GCA_963574695.1 of Propithecus perrieri. Lineage (NCBI taxonomy): Eukaryota > Metazoa > Chordata > Mammalia > Primates > Indriidae > Propithecus > Propithecus perrieri. The sequence goes on from CAUYRB010075975.1 coordinate 24,864, forward strand.
TCTTTGCTTCTGTGGCTTCATTGTACATAAATATGCAAATGAAAATAATAGAAAAAGTAAATAAGAAGTGAAAAATACGCATTTTGAGAAAAGCAAATTTGCCTTTCATTTTGACAACAAATCTTGAAACTGCAGTTCTGTGGTATCTCATAAAATCAAGAGATATATCATTATATAATTTTAAAGAAAATAGCAGAGTAAAAAAATTCAGGATTGCACATTATTGTTAATATAGTAAGACCATTTTATAGGACATCCAGAAAGAATTATAATGTTTTCATTACTGAATCTTTTGAGTATTATATTACTAAGCTCAAAATGCAGTGTCTAACATATTAAGTGAGCAAAATTATATAACCCCCATATGGCAGAAAGTTTGGGGAGATTATCTACCTTTTTTCAAAGACATTTTAAAGTTCATTATTTAAATTTATTATCTATAAATTTTGATCTTGAAAAAATTGATACATCCTTTTATTATGGCATATATTTTGAACTTTGAAGGCAGCCAAGAAATGTTTTTCTTTTTCTCTTGGATTTAGAGGAATGATGGCTTCATGAGAATAAATTCCAAACTCCTGATTTCCAGCTAATCAACCTTCTAACTATGAGAAATGGAAGAGTCCTGCCAACCAGAACGAGTCTTTTGACAGTGGTCATGGGGAGAATGGCAAAAAGGACTTGTGTGTGTGTGTGCATAGTATACACACACACTACATACACACACTCTCACACTTTATGTATATACACTACATATATATGATATATATTTTACATGTATGTGATTTTTATGAGATAAGCAGGCTTCAGAAAAGTTTTATTAGGGGGCAGGGATCAATTGTCAACTTGCTCTTCCAAAATGTGCTCTTATGCTTTATGAGCAATAAAGCATTATTTCAAAGATGAAGATTATATCTTATTAAACTTTGAATTATAAGCACATAAAATCTTTTATTTCTAGCAGCAAGTTCAGTGCCAGACATAAAGAGGCTGCAATTAAATGTGAGAGAAAAAGAGAGTGAAAGAGACAGACACAGAAATGAAGAGCGGGAGGGAGAGAGGAGGAAGAAGGAGGAGGAGGAAGAGAGGGAGAAAGAGAAAGATAGTAGGGGAGAGGGAAAAAGAGGACAATGTTTGAAAGTTACAGTGAGAAAAAGAGGGTGGTGGGGCATAAAAATCTCAGGTAATCTATCCAATGGCATTATAGGGGTTAAAACTTTGGGTTCTCATATCACAAATACTTGAGTTCAATGCAGTATTTACTATTCGTTCTTATGTAATTAGTTTAACTTCTTTATGTCTCTATCACCTCAAAATAATTATAGTACCATTCCCACGGAGTTGAGAGGATTGAGTGAAAAAATAATTGTAAAACCACCAGCAGAGCAGTGCAGTGCTGAATATTTATATAGTGCTAAAACACGTGTAGCCTTTCAATATTTGTGTTATTTTATAATCTCTTACATAGAACCTTGCAAAATAATATGGAGTCTAAAATTAAACACATAGACAAAATCACAAATAAATTTCCAAATATAATACTATTTTTCCTACTTTTAGCCCAAGTTCTTCAACATTAATCATATATGTATGGCTTTCCTTTATGTCTGAGTTAGCACCCCATGATATGCATGTACAATTTTTTTTGATTGTTTAATCATGTACTGACTAAAGAATATATGAGGGGGTTCCAGCTTTGGGTTATTACCGATAATAGGTTTCTATGTGAATAAAACTTTTTATTTCTATGAGATAAACCCGGAGTGCAAATTTCTAGGTCATGTGATAGGTGCATGTTAAAATTTTTTTAAGAAAGCGCCAAACTGTTTTCTAGACTGACTGTACAGATTTATGGTACTAACAGCAATGTCTGAGAGACTCAGTTTCTCCATATCCTCACTAGCATTTGGTGTTGTCAATAATTTTTATTTTAGTCATTCGTATATCTGTGTAGTAATATCTCTCTTTTTTGCATTTTCTTAATAATTAATGATGTTAAAAATAATTTCAGGTACTTATTTGTCATGTGCCCATTTTCTTCAGTGAAATGTCTCCTTATGGATTTTTCTTATTTTTGATTGGATTTTGTTTTGTTTTGTATCTGTTTTTGTATTTGTTTTACTGTTAAGATTTGAAGGCCGGGTGTGATAGCTCACACCTGTAATCCTATCATTTGGGGAGGCCAAGGCAGGTGGATCATTTGAGCTCAGGAGTTCGAGACCAGCCTGAGCAAGAGTGAGACCCCGTCTCTACTAAAAAAAGAAAGAAATTAACTGGACAACTAAAAATATATAGAAAAAATTAGCCAGGCATGGTGGCACATACCTGTAGTCCCAGCTACTTGGGAGACTGAGGCAGAAGGATCGCTTGAGCCCAGGAGTTTGAGGTTGCTGGCTCCACGGCACTCTAGCCAGGGCAACAGAGTGAGACCCTGTCTCAAAAAAAAAAAAAATCTGAATACATTATATATTCTGGATACTACACATTTTTTAGACATGTGGTTTACAACTATTTTCTTCTGGTTTGTAACTTGTCTTTTCATTCTTTTCACATGATCTTTTGCAGAGCAAAAGTTGATAATATTGATAAAATCCAACTTATCATTTTTTATTTTTATAAATTGTGATTTTGGTATCAAGCCTAAGAATGTGTTGCCTACCACTAGATACTGATAATTTTTGCCTACATTTTTTCTAATAATTTATGGCTTTCTGTTTTACATTTAAATCCCTGATACATTTTAAGGTTTTTGTTTGTTTATTTGTTTGTTTGTTGCATAAGATATGAGACAGGCCTAGGTGTTATTTATTTATTTAGTCTATGAACATAGGATTTTTCTCATACCACTTATTGAAAAGGCAGTTTATGCTTCATTGTATTGGTTTTTTATATTTGTCAAAAATTGGTTGGGTACATTTGCAAGTATAGAATTTATGAAAATTAAGATCAACTGTGTTTGAAGTGCATTATTCTAATAGTATATAGTTGGGTTCTGTTGTTTTTTTTCTTTAAATCTACTCTGCCAATATCTGACGTTTATTGATGTATTAAGTCCATTTACATTTAATGTAACATATCAATTACATTAAATTATATATCAGTTTTATTAATGCAAATGGTATGCTAGGGCTTAAGCCTGACATTTTATTTTTTATTTCTATTTGTTCTCTCTGTTTATTTTCTTTCTGCTTCATGCCTTTTGTGAGGTACTTGAATATTTTTTAAAATTCCATTTTGATTTATACAATTTCTTTTCAAGTCTTTTTTCGTATTTGTTTACTTGGGTGATATAGTATTATATTTTATATACGTAACATGCTATAGTCTACTGTTGTCTTCATCTTACCATTTCAAATGAAATGTAGAAACCTTATTTCCCTTTGCATCCTTTTGTTCACCCCTGTTTATAATGTAATTGTCTTAAATATTTCTTTAATATACATTTAGATTCCCACCAAACAATATCACAATTTTTGTTTCAATCATCAAATATAATTTAGAAAATTCAATAGGAGTAGAAAAGTCTATTATATTTTCCTATATTTTCTACCTTTCATGTTATTTTTTTCATGCTCAATTATTTCTTTTTTATTATTTCTGCTCTGTTTCGATAACATCCTTTCACAGTCTTTCAGGATATGTCTTCTCACAACAAATTTTCCTGTTTTTCCTTCATCTGAGAATATCTTGATTTCCCCTTCATTGTTGAAGCATAGTTTTGCCAGGTATATAATCCATGGTTGATAATTTTTCTTTTCATTGATTAAAAAATAGTGTCATTTCCTTCTGATTTCTTTTGTTTCTGATAAGAAATACCTGTCATTTGAATTGTTTTCCCCTTATAGATATTCCATGCCATTGGCAACTTTCAAGATTTTTTCTGTATTTATTTTCAGAGGTGTAATCATAATATGTTTTATCATAGCTTTCTTTGCATTTACTCTATTTGGGTTTTGCTCTGCTTCTTGGATCTGTAGGTTTGTGGCTTTTATTGTTTTTATGAAGTTTTCAGCTATTGTTTCACATAGCTTTTTAGTTCTGTCCCCCTTATACTCTCCTTCAGGGGATTCAATGAAAGAAAATTAGACCTTTTTTTATAGTCCCATGAGTCCCTGAGGTTTCTTATTTTTATTTTTTATTTCAAAATATTTCACAGGGGTACAAATGTTTTTGGTTACATGTATTAATTTTGTTATGCTTGATTCAGGGTTATAAGTGCGCCCATCACCCAGGTAGTGTTCATTGTACCCTTTAGATAGGCTTTCACCTACCCCCTCTGCCCCGCGATTGAATTCAGCTGAGTTTTACTTTCCTTTGTGCACAGGTGTGCTCATCAGTTAGCTCCAATTTAGTAGCAAGTTCCTGTGGTGTTTGTTTTTCCATTCTTTAGATACTTCACTTAGGATAATGGTCTCCAGCTCCATCCAAACTGTTGCAAAAGGCCTTACTTCATCCTTATTCGTGGCTGAGTAGTATTCCATGGTATACATATACCACATTTTGTTAATCCACTCACGAATTGATGGGCGCTTGTGTTGATCCCACATCTTTGCAATTGTGAATTGTGCTGCTATGAACATTCTTTCCTTTCAATAAATACCCAGTAGTAGAATTGCTGAATCAAATGGTAGGTTTTGATCATGATTTGGGGAGTTTCTTTTGGTTTTTCCTTTGTTGTTGTGGTTACTTAACCTACTCTATCTCTGTTCATATGGACAGTTTCTATTGTTCCGTCTTTCAGTTCACTGATCCTTTATTCTGTCATATCTATTCTGTTGCTGAGCATATCCACTGAGTTTCTATATTGATTATTTTATTTTTCAATTTAAAAATTTCCATTTAATTCTTCTTTATATATTCTATTACATTGTTGAGAACCTGTTTCTTTATCTTTTTAAAATTTATTTCTCATATATGTTTAATTAGGTTTTGCAACATTTTTGACATGCTTGTTTGAAAATATTTGCCAGATAAGTCTACTATCTCAGTTATCTCAGTGATGCCATCTAATGATTGGCTTTTTAAATTCATTTCAAGGTCTTTCTAATTCTTGGTATGATGAGTGATTTTTGAAAACTGGGCACTTTCGTATTATATTATGTGACACTGAATCTTATGTAAACCTTCTGATTGTACTGGTTACCTCTGACACCGCTCTATCATGGGGATGGGGGGAGTTGCCTTGCTACTGTCAAGTGGAGGAAGAAGTCCATGTTTCCTAGACAAGACGTGTTGACACCTGAAGAATGGACTCCTCATTTCTGGGCGCAGATAGGAGTTCCAGATCACCAGATGCTCTGCACTGACATTTTGTGGGGGTGGTTTCACTCACCTGAGCAATGGTTAAAATATTGACTCTCCGCTAGGCCATGACTGACATCGCTTCAGCCAAGAGAGAAAGGAATACATAATTCCCACAGGGTTGTGATGAAACTCCAGCGTCTCAATGTGACCTCAACTGACACCATGAGTAGGAGGTGTTCTAGGAGGTGTAGCTTTATTATCTAAGGATGAATATCACAGCTTAATATTTTTCCTTCCCTAATACCACCTCAGTAGAGATTTTGGGATGCTTCATTACAACCTCATGAGGGTGGAGGGTCTTCCCACTTGGTCTTAGCTAGCATGGAAGGGGGAGAGACCATAGTATTTATCTGTGGTATTTGGTTGGAATGGAGTAGCTATTGTCTAAAAGTTTTCTATCTTTCTAAGCTATCACTTTCTTGGTCGTTGGCTAGAGAGATGAGGCTTTTCTCCTTTGCTTTTTGTTTGTTTTACAGTCTGTCTCTGTTGGCCTTTCTAGGTCACTGGCTTCTTTAGCTTCAACTTTGGGTTATATGAGGCAAAAGGAAAACCCAGGAAGCTCATAATTCTGTCAGTTCTCAAATCTCAAGTTCTGTAGCTAGTCAGGTTCCTTCTCTCCACCTTTCATGAGCTTCTTATTTCCATTTTGTATATAGTGCCCAAATATGCTGGTTGTGCATCGCATACAGAATATGGAAAAGTACATCTGTCAGGGTGGCAGTCTGCCCTAGGTTTTCGGTGTGCTCTTGACCAAAGAATAACACCACACACCGAAGTGTCAAGTCCAGACTATTATCCCAGTCCTCTGGCTCCTTTCTTGGAAAAAATCACCAGCAGGGCCAATGCGATAGAGTAACTCCAGGCAGGCAGCAGTTTCACAAGAGCAGCTCTTTATTGTAAAATAAAGCGGGTATCTCTTTGAGTGGAGAAAAACAGACTGACTCACTCTCTGACTGACTGACTAACTCACTCTCTCTGGGATTGTTTCCTTTTATTAGCCCAGTCTAGGAGGAGGGTGCAGCGGCTCTCCAGAAGGCGTGGGATGTTATTAAGTGATCAACAGGTGTCCTCAAAATTCCATCTGCACATAAGAGCTCCCTCTCAGAAAGCTAATGGCAGGGGGATGAACCACAATGCATATCCAAGCTAATAGCGTAATAATTACACTTAGGTTATTCTAGGTCACTTTCTAAATCCTATCATGCCTGGGCTGGGGAATTCCCAGATTAATAAACCATTCCCTCCTTCCCCAGCTGCAACAATTGCCGAAATAGGATTAAGGGTGGAGCAGCACCAAAATGGAGTGAGTGCCTTTATCCTCCTTCCCATGTGGAGCAATTTCTGGAGACAGCACCAAAGAAGAGAACCCTTGTTCCAAGAAGAGCCAGAGATCCTAACTATCTACCTAACACATCTACTCTATCTTCCTGGCACCAGAGGTACAATGCAAATTCTTTTTTAAGCATAAGACCAAATTTGTACCACATAAGAAAATAGAGAATGAAGTAAGTCCTTAGAAGTTAGAGAACTCTTACCTCTTACATGCCCCTTATCCAGATTCATTTGTTAATCTCTCTCTCTCTCTCTCTCTCTCTCATATACATTCACATACACATACACACATACAATTTAAAAAATTTTCTGATCCATTTAGGTTAGGTTGCATATATCATGTCATTTTATTGCCAAATTCCCCTCCAAAAAAGACTACACCCATATATTCTTCTAATACTTGTATCTTTTCATTTTCATACTTAAATCTCAGGATTTAAATGTAAATTATTCTTCTGGTCTGGTATGAGGGTGTATGTAGATAGCTGTCTAATTAGTTGTTTGACCATCATTTATTTCAAATTCCACATTTTTCTAATAATTTGAGATACTACTTGTATTAGTTTTCTAGGGCTGCTATAACAAAATACTACATATTAGGTGGATTAAACAACAGAAATTTATTTTTCCTAGTTCTGGAGGCCAGAAGTTCAAGACTAAGGTGTCAGCACGTTTGGTTACTTCTTAAGCCTCTCTCCTTGCAGATGGCTGGCAGATAACCATCTTATGTCCTCACAAGGTTTTTCCTCTATACATAAATGGCCTTGTGGTCTCTTTGCAGGTCCAAATTTCCTCTCGTGTAAAGACACCAGTCAGATTGGATTAAGGCCCACCCATATGACCTCATTTAACCTTAATTACCTCTTTAAAGACTCTTTCTCTAAATACAATCAAATTCTGAAATACTGGAAGTAGGCTTCAACATAAATTTGGGGGCACACAATTTATTTTTTTTATCATATATTTTTTATATTTAGTTTGCATTTTTGTGTTTTAATTATAGAGGCTTTGTAGTATATTTTAAACTTTGGTAACGTTAGTCAACCTTAATAACTCTTCCTCTTCATTGTCTTAGATATTCTTGTTGTGTTTCTTTTTCTCTACGAAATTTAGTATTAATTACCTCCAGACCAAAAAAAAAAAAAATCTTATTGAAAGCTTTACTGAGTTTTCATTAAAATTATAAAGTAATAGTGAGAACCCAGATATCTTAACCAAGGACAGGTGTGCATTTTCTTTTTTTTTTTATTTCAGCATATTATGGGGGTACAGATGTTTAGGTTATGTATGTTGCCCTTGCCCCCCCTCCCCTAAGTCCGAGTTTCAAATATGTCCATCCTTCGGGTGGTGCGCATTGCACACTTTGTGTATGCAAATACCCGTCCCCTCCTCCCCCCTCCTCTTTCCCCCCTCCCCCCTGCTCAACATCCAATAGATGTTATTCTTATATGTGCATTTATGTGTTGATCAGTTAATACCAGTTTGATGGTGTGCATTTTCATTTCTTCAAGTCTACTTCTTTGTTTTGAGAAATGATTTAGTTTTTTAACGTAGGATTCAAAAATATCTTACTAAGCTTATTTCTAAGAATTTTATATATTTTGTTGCTGTTTTTAGTGAGTCTCCTTTTATTGTATCTTTTAAGTAGTTATTATTTTAATATTTTGCATGTTAACTTTATACTACTTTCTTGTAAATTGTCTTATTATTTGAGCTAGTTTTTATTAATCCTCTGTGCTTTCCTAGGTTTATATTTATAACATTTACACATTTATGTTATTTTCAAATGAAAAACATTTTTTTTAATTCTCTTTCTTTCTTTCTTTTTAAAATTTTTTTAGAGAGTGGGGTTTCACTGTGTTGCCCAGGCTGGCCTCAAACCCACAGGCTCAAGCATTCCTCTTGCCCCAGCCTCCACAATAGTTGAGAATACAGGCGCACACCATCACACCCAGCTAACTCTTATTTCTCCATTTGTTTTATTTCTAGTATAATATTAAATATTACTGAAGATATTGGACATTCTTGTCTTATTCCTGAACACAGTGAAAATACCTCTAAGGTTTTTCTATTAAGTAGAATGCTGAGTTTAAAATTGGGATATATGCATATATTTTGTAATATTAAGGAAGTATTCACTTATTTTTACTTTCCAAAGATCTTAATTTGTAATATATGTTGAACTAAGTGAAAATATTTTTATAGCCTCTAGGAAGATATTATTTTTCTCCTCAGACATATTACTATAATGAATTATATTAAAATATTTCATATTATTGAATTATCTTTGCATTTCTCATATAAAGCCACTTGTTTATGTTGTATTATTTTCTTACTGTGATATTATATTTTGTTTATTAATGTTTTTATTTAGATTTTTGTTAACATTTATGTATAATATTGGTATGTACTTTTGTGCTGTCTTTATCATCTCTGAGTTTTATACTTAAAATCATGTGGACCTTTTTTTTTCATTTTCTTTTCTCTTGAACAATTTATGTACCATTGATACTATATTATCTTAAAGGTTTAGTTTTATTGGCCCTCTGGGGCTTTGTGTACAGGTATATATGTATATGCTCATCACTTCCTTTTCTTTTAATTATTGAGAAGGGAGTTCCTTTATATATTTCCTTATTTAGTTTTCTGTGGAAATTGATGTACCTAAACTGTTCATCTCCACTGGAGTCAATTTTTGTCTTCCTATGAAATAATCCACGTCATGTATGTTTTAAAGTTTTTTATGCAAAGTAGTACAAAGTTATTAATTATAATTTATTTTTCAATATTTATTTGGGATATCTCATAGTTTGTACTTCATTTCTGATTTTTGCCCTTGTCTTCCTTAGTTTGATCTACTTATATTGTATTTCTTCTTACTGTTTCTTCTATTTCCTAACAGAGTTTTTGGATTTCATGTTTTAGATTATTTTTGCTACAGGTCTAAATGACGATTTGATTATTTTGAATATAGAAAAAATGTTTTCATTTTCTTCACCTTTATGGGTGGTCTTGGCAGATTTTGATTGCATTTTCTTTTTTCTTCTTACGGTGGTTTCATATGAACTTTGTTTCTTTTTTAGGCATTTCTGATAAATGGTCAAAAGTGTCTTCTTTTTGCTATATTAGGATGGCTATGGAGGCAGAAATCTTATTGCATATGTTATTGTCTAAAAGCTGTATTCACAAAAATAATATTATGTGGTATTTAACATAAAGATCAATAAAATTGTAGTGATTTCTGATTATATTTTAATTGACAAAACACATTAATTTTTTATTATTTTAACTATTATTTTTTTAGAATGTTTTTGAAAAAGAAAAGTTAATGCACACTGTCAAAGTTGATAATTTTGTGTGTGTGCTGTCATACATGATATGCTATAGAATGAAGTGGAATGTAGTGGACATACGTATGTGTAGCAAGGCACACAGACTAATAAACGGATAGATACAATAGACACACACACACACACACACACAAAGACACACAATTATATGATTTGGAAACTCTCCATGAGTTGCCTAGAAAAAGGTTTTTTTTTGCCAAAAATCTCCCATTCTTCTCAGAGGGCCTATAAAGAGGAAAAAAAAAATCCTATAGAAAGGGCAGGATCTCTCTTCAGTTTATACAAAGTCGTGGTGCTTCTAAATCAGATCTGACACATGCTTGTCTGTCCATGAGATGACAAGAAGACAGAAAGCTAGCACCTGCTGACCCTTCTTTGGTAAGACCCAGTCTACACTGAGGCACACTAGCTGAGGTTTACTAGTCTTTTTCTCAGACAGTTTGACATGGCTCTCCTTAGCTCTCATGGTGCCAACCCAATTGGAAGTTATTCTTCTCTGTTATGCTGGAAGATCACTAGAATGCTAATGACTATGTGTTTATTATGTGACTGTATATGGGTCCCGGACAGCCCCGATTGGGAAAGTGTCGTGGCTAAATTAGCAGAGCCAATATGTGCTTTTGGGGAGTGCAAGGAGCTGGTGTTAAGAACACACTTTCAACAGCAGCGTATCATTAGCAAATGATCTTGCTGGCCCATGCAATATGATACCAGTGGGAACACTCATGTTTTTACTTTCTTTAAAGAAAAATTTAAAAGGTCTACAATAACGATCAGATAGCCTTATTTTCTAGTCGCTGAATGTTTTTAAATATAAGCCAAACTCTAGTTGAAGAAAAGTTATGCTGATTGGCATTAGCAACTTTTAGTAAAATGATTCTTATCTTTACACACATCTTACAGAAAAGTTTACTAAAATATGTATATGTAAGGTAACATTTAATATACATAAATGGAAGATAATTTTTAATCATTTGAGTAGATAGATTTTAGGAAAGAAATATTTGTTGCTGAGTATAATCATACTGTATCTGGTATCTATATATAGTAAATCCACCAAGACTCCTTTAGAAAAATATGCATTATCAATGAATTCAAGGTAGTAATCCTTTCAAGTGTATGTAATTTATCATCTTTTAAAGATCATTTACTATAAAGTATCTAAACATATGAATATCTCTACTATAGCTTCACTCCAAGATTTATTTACTATAGAATTATTCATTGTTGAACACATATGTTAGGAATATTGCTGAGTTTAGTGGTGCCTCATTCCTGAAAGATTTAACCTAAGTTAGTACATTTTTGAAGGGATACCTAGAACCTTTCTGTTATGTTAAGGATCTAAGTTTCCGTTTATTTCTTATATTTCTCTTTTTCCCCAATTTGTTAAATACACATATGACCATATAACTGGCTGGCCTCTGTTGGGGAAGGTTTTGTTTTTCTTTGCTACAAGAGTGGTGATTACATTTCAGGAAATAAGAAATTATGCTTTAAAACAGCTCAATAGCTTTTGTACCTGGATATAGGCACCCCAAATTGGAAAACACAAAAGTTTTCTCATGGCTCCACAGAGGTTAAATATGGTCCCTCAGTAAAGGGAGGCATTAAGCACAGAGCAGCTCCATTGGTAAAGCAAAAATAACTGTTATGTGGGAGCTGTTAGACTGGCAGTAGATTGCTATCTAGGGATTTTCACTCTCTGCTAAGTTCCTTCTCACACCGTGTGGGAAATGGCAGCAAGAGATATTTTAGCTACGATATAAAAGAAGATATACATTTCACACACTTAAAGGCATAGAAAATCAGTCAATTCTTTAAAGCCTCCTTGGAAAGCTCAAAGACCACATTGAATTTCCAAATGTTCTATTAGAATTGTCCCAAATACGACTTATGGCCATACCTTCCCTGAGCTTGCTCTAGAATAAATGCAGTAAGAGTGCATGCTCCTGGCCTCCGCAAGACTAGGGATTTTCTTGTTCACTGATGAAGAGATAAACATGCCTGTATCACATACACCCTATCTCTTATTATTTATATATCTTGATTATAGAATGTTAAAATTACATATTAAAATTGCATCATGGTTTTAAGACCAAGTAATTTTTTAAGACATTTGTGTAGATGATAAAAAGGACTCAGCTGACTGACTAATAAGAAGGTGACTTTATAATTTATTGTCCAAACATGAATGCTATAGAGAATGAAGTAGAGAGCTAATAGTAATTATGATTAAGACAGCAGTAGCAAACTAGGCCTTGCCTGGGAAAGCCAGATATATGGTTGCCCCATTCATCAGTAATGCTTTATGTGTGTATATTTTTATAAATAATAATTATGCCTCAAAAATGGTTCAACTCTGCCTAGTCAATGAGTTTAGAACTAGCAAGGATTCTCCAACCAAACAATTGGAAATGGGTGGGGCATAGATGGAGGTTTAACATTTTATGCTACCAAGAGATTTACTCCAGTAGCTGGCATTTAAGCTTGAATAAGCCAAGGTATTTAGTTGGTTGTAAATGTGAATGAAAAATAGGAGACTTATCAACTAGTTCTTTAGTAAGAAATCTGAAATTAAAGTGGGAAGTCTTAGCTTCTAGTCATATTTGAAATTCTATTTCAACTTATACATTAAAAGTTCAATTTTATTTATTTAAGGATATTTATTTGGAAAATGAAGGGTTTAATATATCATATTTAAAATCTCTTCCCAGCTTTAGTAATCTGTGATTTCCACTACAGACAGTCCTGATGTACAATGGCTTCACTTACAATTTATTGACTTCAGGATAGTACAAGAGCGATATGCATTCAGTAGAAACCATACTTCAAACTTTGAATTTTGATCTTTTCGCAGGCTAGCGATACCAATAATGATATGTGGTGCGACATTCTCTGGAGATGCTGGGCAGCGATAGGGGGCCATAGGTCCTGTCAACCACGTGATCACCAGGGTAAATAACTGAGACGCTACAGTATATCAAATTCGTTTTTGACTTACAATGTTTTTATCTTATAATGGGTTTATTGGGATATAACCCAATCCTAAATTGAGGAGCATCTCTAATTCTATTTTTTTGAGTGTACAAGAACATCCTTGGTGACATCGAACCTTCCAAGAGACAGGGGATTTATGGGGAGGGAAGACAGGCAAAGTGAATAAAGGAGAGTTCAAACATCCATGGGATCCTTTATATCCTCCCGTTGCATCATATTCACTCTTCACTCAGGCATATTGAACTACTTGAAATTCTCAGCACACTTCTATTCCTTCATGCAGTCTGTTTCCTGTGTCAGGAATGTTTTCTGCTCTTCATTCCTTCAACTTTAGCTGTATCTAGCTCCTATTTATCCTTCAAACATTGATCCTCTAATCTCAGTTTGAAACCTGTTTGCTGAAATCCAATAGCACCCTGAGCATAACTCCATCATAATATTTTTCACAAACTGTTGTAGTTGTCCATCTATTTTACTTCCAAACTAAACTCTGCGAGCTACATGTTTTTTTCTGTCTTGGCATCACCAGCACCTAAGCCAGTGCTTTTCAAATAGAATGTGTTCAATAAATCATTTATTGAATCATTGAAAAGCAATTATTCCTTCTTCCAAAAAAAATAAATCTGTAACAACAGAAAAATATGTCTGTAGATGCCTCGCTAAAATGTCTATCACATATATTATCATATATGTAAATCAAGGTAAAAATAAGTTTGATTTGGACTGCATCCTATGTTTTATGTTACAGAACACCTTGGGATTCATGCTGTTGGAGCTGCTGCAACTAAAACCACTTTATAAGGCAAAAAATGAGCTTATGATGACCAAGACATTGTGTTAGGCATAATAATTTAGACAGTAAATTTGACATGAATGGTTTCCAAGATGAATCTACTGTACACTAAATTTTGTTCTGTACTGTTTTAGCGAGGTTTCATAGAATAAAAAACAATCTATTTCATTTCTTTTTGTGCCTGCATAGCCTCTAAATAAGCATTCAATTTACTTTATTACTTTTTGTAAAGCTCACACTCTCTTCTTCAGCACTGTATACTGGCATCTGGACATATCAGCTAATTTTAAATAGGCTGAACAGGATCTCTCTTTAAACGATGTTAAACATAGTAAAATATAAATATTTCTTGGTTCTTTTTTCTTCATTTTTGACTAACTTGTTTAATTGAAAAGCCTTGTCTTCAACTTCTGAAATTCTTTCTTCTGCTTGATCTAGTCTGTTGTTCAAACTTTCCACTGTATTTTGAAATTCCCTAAATGATTCTTTCATTTCCAGGAGCTCTGTTGTGTATTTTTTTTTTTAAACTATCTCTTTGGTGAATTTTTCATTCATGTCTTGAATTTTTTTGGTTGTTTCTTTTTGTTGGTTTTCAAATTTTTCATCAATTTTATTGAGCTTACTTGTGATCCATATTTTGAATTCCATATCTGACATTTCGAAAATTGCCCTTTGGTTCAAGTCCACTGCTGGGAGCTAGTATGGTCCTTTGGGGGTGTGAAAGGAGTCTGCTTTTTTCATTTTGCCAGAGTTCTTATGCTGGTTCCTTCTCATCTGGAATTTCTTACATCAGTTCAAAACAGATGGCTTTGTGGTTCACCTGTTCTTTTCTGCTGGGGACCCTGCTGCTCTGGAAGGACGCTCAGGCAGAAGTGCAGATTTACTGTGAGCCTGTGACAGGAGGGACAGGTGTCTCTTGATGAGATTAGCAGAGGCAGGCAGCTGTGGGTCGCACGAGCCACTCTCAACTACCTCCCTTAGCAGTGACAGCAGTCTCTGTCCACCAGGGGCTCAGAAGTGCCAAGATGCCAGCTCCCACCCTGGCCCAGCTGAGGCAGAGGTGATAGAGGTAGCTCAGCCTGCTGTGTGCAGAGTTAACAGACTGGCTGTGGGCTGTTGTAGAGGACATTTTGTCTGGGAACGTTTCCTTGTCGTTTTTCTCAGAACATGCCTGTGGGCTTGCACACGAGCCAGGGTGCCCTAACCCTGCAAACAGGAGGGGCTAGAGAGTTCAGATGCAAACATCTGCTCTCCGGAGACGAAACAACAAGGAACGGGACGTGTTGAGTTGGGACAGTGTGTGAACAAAGAAATTGCAGTGGGACAGTTGCCAAACAGGCTGTGTTAAAAATAAAGATGCTGCAGCAGGAGGACACTGCAGTCTTGTACCATCTTTGTGTGTGTGTGTCTCTTTGTCTCTGTGTTCATTCCTCGTTCCTAGGCAGGCCACGACAGGCTGTGGCTAAACTGCTCTGGTAGAGGAGATGTGTTTATGCCAGATACTTGTCTCCAGGGATGGCAGGCACCTCCCGGAAGAGACAGACAGCTCAGGGAGAGGACTACTAGTCCCACTGTCCTGCAGGGGAGGCGGTAGCTTTTATTCTTGGGACACTCAAAAGCCCTTTTTTTTTGCTTTTTAGAGGGAAAGGAATGAGCCCCAAGCTCTGTGGAATCAGGGCCTCCAAGGCTGCTGAGGTTTGAGTGGGTGCTAGGGAGCATTGGCTATGGACCCAGTGATATAGAGACCCAGGGGCTGAGATTACCAGGTCAAGACTGCCTTGCCAAAGGCTCATGCTTAGGAGCAGAAGTGGCTATGTCTGCAGCATTGGGTGGTTGGAACAGAGGAGTTTCTGTCTCCACATCCCTTCCTTGACACTGGTGCTGCTTCTTCTCTGGGGTGGGGACAAACCCTGTGGACTCCTCTCTACATGCACATCTCCACTGGGAGGGGTGCAGACAACTCAACTCAACGCCTTCTCTGAAGCCTGCAGGACCCTACTGTGCCCTCCCTGCTGAGCAATGCCACTACACAATCCCTAACAAAATCCGTTTTGCTCTGGAGGCCATGTGTGTGGAGAGGCCCTCAAATAGCTAGAATTGCAAAGTCCCTGGCAGGAGTATGGTGCCCGGAGGTCTCTCTCCTACCCCTTCCCCACATGCTGGAGCCTCTCCCAGCTACCGCCGATCCAGCCGAGTGGGCCACCCTGCTTCCCCCTCCTTTGCTTGCGGTGCCTTCCATCACTTCTCTGTTGAATCTCAGTGATCTCAGATGATTCATCCAAAGGCGAATATCTACTTGCCACTTTAGATCCTCTCTGTGGGAGCAGCATGTGCCGGCTGCTTCTAGTTTGCCATTGTGTAAGAAAAACACCCTAGAGAAGCCTCACTTAGTTAGCTCCGTCCTCAGCCATCAGGACCTCAGACAGGTGTTGATTTCTCCCAAGGACTCGTCCCCAAGTCTTTCTGAAGCAACAGTGGTGCCTCCTCAAGTTCGTCCTGCAGTAAAGGAAGCCCCTGTCCCGAATTTGCCTCTTATATCCAAGTACTCACTCAACATTTTCACTTGGTTGCTTATAAGCAACTCACAGTTAATATACTCAGAACCAAACTCCTAATCCTACCCACCTCCTAAGAAAACTGCTCTTGTAATCTTCTGCCTCATTCAGTAAGTGACAGCTCTATTTCTCTAGTTCCTCAGGTGAAAAAACTAAAACAACATTGATTCCTATCCATTTCTTACATACTTACTGCATCCGACCCTTGGCCGCTTCTCACTGCTTCCTCTGCTATTACCCTGGTCCAAGCCACAGTCAACTCTCCCTTATCATTTACAAGGTTCCCAACTTACATCTTTGGCTTTCTACTATCTTTTCTTAACACAGTAGCAGAGTTATCTTTTACAAAGTATGTCAGATTACACATTATTTTCTTTGCAAAACCACTGAATGCCATCTATCTAAATACAAGAGAGGAAAAAAAGGGAGGATTTTACCATGTACTGACAAAACCCTGCATGATACATACCTCACCGAGTGCCCTGGCCTCATCTCTTGCTATTCTCTCCCTTATCACTTAGTTCCAGTCACAATAGTCTCCTTTCTGGATGTATGAAAAGGCTGCCACATCCCTGGATTTGCATGAATACTCTTTTTTCCTCACGCAGCCATAGTGCAGACAATAGGTTCTCAAGTAATATTTGCTAAACTGAGGCATAAATGAATATGTCCTTTGCATGATAGTTTTCTCTGTTTAGTTGCATCTAGAAGCATCATAATCTCCCAGGAGTTATTCTGGCTCAAACACCAGTTCTGCAAGCACTGGCTGCTTGTTCAACCTAATTAACATTACTTAGAAAGTAAATGTAGAGCAGCCCAGTGCAAGTATAAAAAAAGCATTAATCAACCTGAGTGCAAAGCTTAAAGGCAAGATAGTAACGGAATCTACTTCCCCACTCCTTTAATTATTCTGGCAGCCACAAACAAAGCAGAATGATAAGAAAGGATGGAGGCACTAGAGAGAGCATTACCAAAATTCTGTCCAAAGAAAGTCATTCTTTCTCCCATTTTCTTCCAAGTTTCTGTAGCCTCCATTCTATCAATTCCTCTAAACCTATATGCATCTAAATAAATAAATAGTGCTAAATCTTTGCAAAGTGAATTCAGTCACTCTAGAAGGAAACATGCCTGTATTCCCTTCCCTATATATAAAAGCCTGACTTACATTAGCTAAATGAAAACAATCTCATTCAGTGCTTTAACACAGAGAGAAGAGAGCAGCAATGAGCTAATATATAATGATGCACCTGAACGTGTGTTCAGAATAACTTTCTCTAACTTCTTACCTTCTGGTATTTCTAGCCATTAATTTACTTAATATTAGTGCTAAAGTATAATTTTCAAAGGAGATAAACTTTTGATTCACATACAAATATTATATAAAACAAACACTTGTCAAAGATTTTTGTCAACTCATTAATTAATGAATGAGTCAATAGACATGAAAGCCAGTTCAAATGAGAATTTAATTACAGAGACTTGTATTCTCTATGGGACAAAATTCATTTATTTGCATCACCATGAACAAGAATTATTTTCATTGTTCTCAGCATTACTGTTCTATACAAGTTAACTTCTATCTCCAGAGTTGTTCAATTGCTGGTCAAACTTGTAAAACTCTGTGGACTCAAATAATCTCCAGAAAATCCACTAAACAATACAAACATGCTACTCAAAAGACACCAGAATTCTATTTTTACTATTTCCAGTCATTGGCAATTTTTCTTGACATTAAAAAAAGGAATTACTTTACCGAAGTATAATAACTTTTTAAAACAAGTTGTACTGAAAAATCCCCTTAACAGGGAACCACTTTGGACAACTTTATTGTATCAAAGAAACAATGTGCACATGTTTTCTTCCAGACTCTCTTTTGACTAGTGACTTTTAAAAATTTACTCTCTAAAGCAGTGGTCCCCAACCTTTTTGGCACCAGGGACCAGTTTCGTGGAAGACAATTTTTCCACAGACTAGAGCCAGGGCGGGTGGATAATTCAAGGACATTACATTTATTGTGCACTTTATAACTATTATTATTACATTGTAATACATAATGAAATAATTATACGACTCACCATAATACAGAATCAGTGGGAGCCTGGAGCTTGTTTTCCTGCAACTAGATGGTCCCATCTAGGGGTGATGGGAGACAGTGACACCCAAAATGTGTTGCTTATGTCGAGGTTACTCTGTAATCTCCTTTTGGTTGCTATCACTGCAGAAAACCCTGCTTCATAAAGATAGGATGTTGAAAACGGAAGGAGACTTTTCAGTGCTTTTGTGGCGATCTCAGGATATTTTGCCTAGACTTTAATCCAGAATGTATGGAG
>CAUYRB010075978.1:0-33144 GCA_963574695.1 Propithecus perrieri
GAAATTAATTGGACAACTAAAAATATATAGAAAAAAAAATTAGCCGGGCATGGTGGCGCATGCCTGTAGTCCCAGCTACTCGGGAGGCTGAGGCAGGAGGATCGCTTGAGCCCAGGAGTTTGAGGTTGCTGTGAGCTAGGATGAAGCCACGGCACTCTAGCCTGGGCAACAGAGTGAGACTCTGTCTCAAAAAAAAAAAAAAAAGAATAGGTGGGGGAGAGGAAAAGCCTTAAGCAGCAACTTCACTTCTAAAGTTGTGAGGCAATTGCAATAATGCAGGTGAGAAAGGATGGTTTCCTGAACCAAGTTGGTAGCAAGAGAAGAGGAAAAAAGTTGGATTTAGATATAATTTGCACTAGCATCCCAAAAGTGGTACAGTGGAAGCACCTACTGCCAGCATAGGCAATAATATAGAGAATTGTCTGCAAAGAATTAAAAAACGATATTAAAAATGACTAAAAGTCAGTCTTTTTATCGTCACCATGAACCTGCAATTTTAAACGATGCTGGTGATAAAATACTCCTCTGAGAAGAAAATCTTCTATTAGTCTAAGTTCTAAACAATTGGTGTAGTTTCTACTGTGTTTTAATAACATACATGTGAGCAACAATTTAGCATATTTTTTATTTCTTATCCTTTAAAAAACACTGTATGCCTCATGGAAGTTATTTCAGAGACCCCAGTTACAGCTGGCCTCTGACACACATGGACTCAGCCACCTGCACTGATTTTGAGAGAATGTTTGTAGGGTGTTTGGGAATCACTGATGCTCACTTCAGGGACACAACTGGGTGGTACTAACTATCTCTGCAGTTAAACAGCAGATTCAAAATAAACTACAGCACAGTGATTATAAAGATGAAGACACAGAACTTGAATTACCTCAATTCTGTCATTCAATGTGACCATTTGAAGCTTTCATTTGTGTTTAAAATTTCTAGGTTTTATTGTGAAATGGGACTTTTATCTTTAAGACTTCTTTGTGTATTTATTAATTCATGTGACTTAAATTTACAAAATGTGTTCTTTGATCAACTATGAAGGAAGATTGACAAATCTGGCTCTACTGTATTAAGCATAAATATTAATACATGAAGGAAGTCCTCGACAAGTTTGCAGAAACTGATTTTCGAAAATATCACTAATGCAAAAAAGAAACATACAGGTACAAGTTCTTTGTATTTTTAATAAAAAATAGTATAATCAGTTCCTAGCACATAGAAATGGTAAATACTCAAGGTTATGGATACCCCAAATATCCTGAATGGATATTTAAACAGTCTATATATGTAACAAAATTTCACATGTCCCTTATAAATATGTACAAATATTGTGTATCAATAAAAAATAAGTAAATAAAAAATAAATCTAAATATGCTTCTTTTAAAAAATAGCATAATCAAGTAGCTTTAATCCATTACTTTTTTCCTTTTTGTACTATAATTTTTATTTTATTCTTTATTTTTTTTTACTAGTAATATTTATTTTTTTCTGGCATAATTTTATATATGAAGTTCAATGAAAGAAAAAAAATCACTGTCTGTATTTCCTTTCTAGCCATTATTATTATTCTTTTTACTTCATGATTATTACTGAAAATAATTTTGTCCTGTAGATGGGCAATGTTAAAAACGAAATCCACTGTAGTTGTCAAAGCCCAGTACACCATCGATAATATGAAGTTGGGGCCAACAATGTTGCTGGTGGTTAAGACGTACATGCATAATGTAAAGAGGTTTTGTCTGTATGTATGTTTTATTTTGTTTTGTTTTTCACTTGGGCAACTGGAAGGATGGTGTTACCATTTACAGGCTTGTGGGGGAAAAGTAGATGTTTGGTTTGGGACATGCCAACTTCAAGCTGTCTATTAGAAAAATAAGCACAGATATTAAATAGACCACAGATATACAAATCTGGAGTTCAGAGGTAAGACTCAGGTTGCATAGTATCAGCACAGGGCTGGTATTTAAAGACAAGAACTAGATGAAGTCACACAGGAGAAGAGGATATACAAAAGGAGAAGGTGGTTTGAAGGGGAGTCCTGAGTTTTGTCAGCATTTAGAGATTGATCCTTTATGGCCCCAAACATGGCCACTTTCTCATGAATATTCAATGTGTGCTCACAAAGAATGCACATTCTCTTTTTATTGTACACGCGTGTGTTGAGTAATATACATCTACTTGATCCATCAATTCCTTGAATGTGTTAAAATTTGTGGAGTAAATTTTTAACTTATCTTGTTTCTCCCAGTAATCCTGTCATTTGTTGTTTTCTCTAATAGACTTAATGTTTTAGAACAGCTGTAGATTTACAAAAAAATTGAGAAGATGGCACAGAGAGCTACCATGTACCCCCTACATACAGGTTCCCTTATCAATTAATGTAACATATTACATTAGTATGGTCAATTTGTTACAATTAATAGACCAATATTGATACATTATCCTTAACTAAAAAGTTTACTCAAATTTCCTTAGTTTAACCTAATGTCTTTTTTCTGTTCCAGGATCCTACCCAAGATACCACATTACATTTACTCATCGCGTCTCCTTAGGTCCCTCTAGACTGTGACGGTTTGTCAGACTTGCCTTGTTTTTGATGACCTTGACAGTTCTGAGGAGTAGCTGGTCAGGTATACTGTAGGATGTCCCTCTATTGGAATTTGCCTCATTAATCAGGGGTTATAGGTTTTTAGGAGGAAATGTCACAGCCTAAGGTGACATTTTCATCACATATATCAACATGATTCATGACTGTTGATATCGACCTTGATCACCTGGCTGAGGCAGTGTTTGTTAGGTTTCTCCACGGCAGAGCTACGCATTTCCCCTTTCTCTCCTGTACTGTTTGGAAGGCCGTCAGGACACTCAGGCCACACTTAAACAGTGGGGAGGTATGCTCTCCCTCCTTTAAGGGAGAATATTTATGGAAGTTATTTGGAATTGTTCTGTGTGGAAGATTTGTTTCTTCTCCTTCACTTATTAATTTATTCAATCGTTTATTTATGCCAGCATGTACTTACAGATATTTTATACTTTGGGTAATAATGCAATACTGCTTCATTTATTTTGTTGTGTGAATAGATCCATCACTCCAGCTTTGGCCATTGGGAGCTCTTTGGCTCCTGTGCCCCTTAGACATATCCACATCAATGTGGCTGGTGGCTTTTGTTTCTCTGTTTGGGTTTTTTTTTTTTTTTTAGATCAATTCTTTATTTTCTGGCACTATAAGATGTTCTAGCTCATCTTATATAGTTCCAGCCCTAGTCCTAGAATAAGATATTTCTACAAGGGCCTTGCTTCCTTTGATTGGAGAATGGCATTAGAAACCAAGATTTTGGTGCTAGATATAGTCATTATTGAAATGCATTTGTTGCTTTTTGCATGTAAGGCCATTGTGCTGCTGTATATATATTTATGATGGTTATTATAACTTCTCAATCTGATGTTTTTCCTTCTAATATAATAACCCTGTTTTATATGTGTATATATATGATTTTAACCTTAAATTCTATATTACCTGACATTAAAATGAATATGCCAGTTTTCTTTAGATTTTTATTTATCTATATAGCATTCTCTATCAGTTTATTTTCAAACTTCTGAATATTATTGTTTTAAATATGCCTCTTATAGACAACATATTGGTGGATTTTTTAAAATGCAATCTGAAAGTTTCTCCCTTTAAATGGGGGGTTAAATCCTATATTCACAATGATTTACTTTCTTGTTTCTTCATCTTCTATTTTATCTTCTGGATGTGTTGTTTGAACTTACATCTGCTGGTTTGAAAGTTATACTTTCTGTTTTTAATCTTCATCTGGTTATGCCTATCAACTGTATTTTTCTTATTAATTTCTTAATCTTTTCAGAATCGAATTTATCCTCTACCCCAGACAAGTACCTTTGTGTGCACTCAGCTCCCTCTGGTCCCTCATACCCACGACTTCTGTCCATCACAACCTCACCATGCTGCGATCGTCTAGACCTGCACTAATATGGTAGTCACTAGCCACATGTGGCTATTTAATTTCATATTTAGATTAAAATTAAATAAAGTAAAATTCAGTTTGCTTTTCAAGTGTTTAACAGCTGCATGTGGCACAGATAGTAGTACATTTCCATCATCTCAGAAACTTCTTTTGGACAGTGATGATCTAGAATTTTATTCTACATTGTTTTGAATATATTTTGGGTTGGTCGCTTCCTTTTTTAGAAAACAGTAAACTTTACTGACCTATTGTCTTATTCTTACTACCCATGCATTTTATAGCATCTATGTGAATCTTTTTCTCTACTTTCTAGAAAACTTTCTCCAAGAGTACTTCAATGGAGGTTTTTGTGTTGAAAACCCTATGAGGCATTTTACAGATGAACATCTCTTTATTTTCACTTTGCGTTTAAATGATAAATCATATGAATATGAACACTAAGATAAACTACTCCTTCTTTGCTGTTCTGGTAATTTAAGTTTATTATCTTTCTTTCATCCAGTAGTGCCACAGAGAACTCTGATATTAGTCTGACACTTGTTCCTTGCACATATTATGCTGTCCTGCTATTTTTCTCTCTCTCGTTTTTCAGTAACTGTATATCTCATCATTTTCTAAAATTATTCCTGTGATTTCTGTTCATTTCTGCTCAACATCTTTCTTTACTTTTTGGAAATATCAATACTTTTTTCCCATGTATTTCCCCCCGTCTTTATTTCTTTTCTCTATTTCTGGGATCTCTATTATAGTCAATTTGACATTTTATTTCTCTTTTTTACTTTCCTTCAGCAAGTTTTTGACCTGATCTTTCAGTTTGATAAAACTTTTGACTGTATCTCTTTAGTAATTTACCCCATATTTTGAGGTCATCATTTCAATGTCTTCTACTGGCTAATTTTTGTTTCATGTTTCAAATATCCTCTTTTTTTTTTAGGTTAAATATTGTTTTTGTTTAAAAGCATAATAATTTCTCTATCTGTTACTTGTTTTATCTTTTTTTCTGCTTTGTTCAATTTATTACTTTTATGGAGTTTGTGTTCCTTAAGTGTCTCACTAATCGCCCATGTGAACTTATA
Source organism: Propithecus perrieri (assembly GCA_963574695.1). NCBI lineage: Eukaryota > Metazoa > Chordata > Mammalia > Primates > Indriidae > Propithecus > Propithecus perrieri. The sequence goes on from CAUYRB010075978.1 coordinate 5,070, forward strand.
TTCCATTTATTATCTGCTAACTTGACTGGTAATACACCCCTGAGGAGGGACCTAAATCCAGGCTCTAGTCCCAGCTTATGCCCCACCTCCCTGATTGAGAGTTAGGAGGATCCTCTTTGGGTTTGAGAGGCGTTTTACTTTTGATGGGGGCAGGGTTGGAAGAGCAAAACCATTTCAGTATTAGATATGTTAAACCTACTCATCCTATTGATACATTTTGGATATAAGCATTACCTTGATGGCTTTTTAAAAATATTTTATACTATATCAGTTATCTTCTGCTGCTTTATAAACCATCCCAACATATAGTGGCTTAAAATAACAGCTTATTAGTAAGTATTACAACTCTTTAGGTTGACTTGTCTCAGCAGCAGGCTCTCGCTTTGGATCTCTCATAAAATTGCAATCAGATAGAGGTTGAATAGGAGCGTAGGGCTCAACTAGACAGGACATCCACAATGGCTTTCTCACAGTGGTTGGCAGTTGATGTGGGCTGTTGGCTAGGAATGTCAACCAGGGAGCCTACACATGGCTTCTCTATGAGGCCTGGGTTTCTCACAGAATTGCAGCTGGGTTCTTAGAGGAAGCATTCCAAGGGCCAGCTTTCAAAGGACCCAGAGGGAAGGCAACAGGCTTATTATGATGTAGCCTGGGATATCCCAGAATCTTGCTCTGACCTGTTGGTCATGCAAATCACTTAAGGCCAGATTCAAGTGGAAAAGCAAGATGCATATACTGGGAAGGAAAAAACAGATGATAACCATCATTGGAAATTAACTTCCAAATACATTTTACTTTGTAAATTGTATCCCTGTTCTCTGACGTAAGTCAACATAGAATAATTCTGTCTCTGACCTCCACAAATGAAAACTATAATTTTTCCCTAGCAAAGAAAATGAATCTTGCCTTTGTCCATCAGCTTTATTTTTTGTTATTAAAAACTAAAATCACCATTATATCAGTAGAGTATCTGTATGTATTTTCCCTTGGAGTAGTGCATTCTATGTAGTGTGTGTGTGTGTGTGTGTGTGTTTGTGTGTGTATGTGTGTTTATACAAATGGTCCATCCCTCCCTTCTCCTATGCCCCCCTCCACAGTCATCAGACAAATATTCTAGAATTGCTAGATATCTTAGTGTCAGTCTCTTTTTAAAATTAACTAGATATAAAGCTGCTTACACTAACAAGCCATTCATCTTTATAAGTCAGTTACAATTTAGAGAAAGCACTTTCTTCTCAATCATAGGCATCGATCATCTGGAAGTAAGTATCTCATTCAATTATACTACATTGGACCAAATACAAATCACATGAGCCCTAAAGCATGTTTGAGCTTAAGAAAAAAGAGGAAAAATAAGCTAAAACCATAGAAAATATTGTAAGCTACCTTAAATTCCTTGTTTGGTTAAGAGGTGATATGATTTGCTATAATTTCAGTGAATTAGAAACATTTGCTGTTATTTTAGAATGAAAAATCCTAATCTTTAATATAAGTATTTTCTTTCCTAAAACTATTAATTTATTCTTTGTTTTGTGATTGCTGCTGTCCTAGGTGCTTCATTATAATTTAAAATCATAAAACACATAGAAGATACTATATCATATTCTCAGGGCATTCTGCATGTCCTCTTATATGAGAAGCTGAATTGGTAGTATAAATTCTGGTTAGAATATTTCTACTAATATAACACAAACACAGGTCTGATCAATTTAGTAAAGAATTTTAGCAAAACCTTATTTTGAAATGTAAATGGTGAAGGATATGAACAGAGAATTCACAAAGAATAAACACAAGCAACCAAGGAACATGGGAAAAACTGTTTCACCTCACAGTTCATCAAAAAAGCAGATTAAAACAAAAACTACATTTCCTTTGACAAACTGGCAAATGTTAATTAAATTATATTAAATATTATCAGTTTATACAGGAATAATTAGATAAAAACTTATAAATTGGAGTTGTTCCCAAAAGTTTAAAATATATATTTATGAAAAATTATTTATTTTACAATCTGGGGAAAATCTATTTAAACTGAATAAAAGAACAACTAAAAGGATGCCTGAAAGCATAGAGCCAAATTATCAAAGTGAGATTGGAAGTTTTCTTTGGTTTTCTCTTAAAATCTGCTTGTATTTTACCCAACAATGTGGCCTTCAAGTTTGAGAAGATCCCAGTAAATAAAAACATTAATATTGTTTATTTAATAAACTTGATTATATCTGAATAGCTATTATTTAGAAGAGGGATCAGCAAACTTTTTCTGTAAAGGGCCAGATAGTAAATGTTTTAGTTATTGAAAGCCATAAAACCTCTGTTGCAACTATTCAACTGTTGCTGTACTGTGAAAACAGCCATAGACAATACATAAATGAATGGGTGTACCTGTTTTTGTTTTACGAAGTCAATAGACTATATTTGGCCTGCAGGCTGAAGTTTTCTGAGCCTAATCTTTAAAATACACCTCTATGTTGTCCCTTAATCACAGTGTATAGTGTATTTGCATTTATTTGTCTGAGGAAGGTGGTGAGAAACCAGGGATAGGGAGGATTTGGAAGCCAAACTTACCCAAACACAGGCAGAGAAAAGGATGGCAACCTTCCAGAGTAATCTATACACTATTAATAACCCAGTCTATGCAGAGTTGGCTACAATGGCCGAGAACTTGAAAATGTCTAGACCCTGGGTATGAGCCAAGAAAAAAATGTATTACTGGTAGTAATTATACTCAGTTCCTTCAAAAACTTTTTAGTCAGCCATGAAATCACAGGTCTCTATTTACTGAGTAGTTGAATATGGAGTTTAAACTGAGAAGAAAACCAGAGGTTAGGGGAAGCCATAGCAGAGAAGAGAAATCAAAGAAGGTAACCATGTAAATTTTCTTGAAAAAAAAAAAAAGTGTTTGGAAGTTTTAAAAAGAGTGCTAGAGAAGAATATGTTCAAATACTGATGTAGCCTCAGAAGTTCCTACTGTGAAAATAACCTTCATGGGGCTAGGAAAAAACTGACCCTCTAATAAAATAGCTATGGTTTGGGTCAGCATTTTTTTCCTTACCTTTTACCCCCTCTTTTTCTTTTTCCCTCCCGAAGCTGCATTGACCTCCAGTCTCCCTCTTTGGGGGCAAAGATTAAGCCGACGGGGACACCCCAATCAGAATTCCCTGATCGTTGCGTCCCGTCCTTGGTTATTTAACCACGATGGGTATTTCTGGGAAGGTCATCATTTTTTTCCATCGCGATGAGTGATCGACTCAACAAGGAGTTCATATTGCACCAAACACTTTCAAAAATGATTCATGTTAATGGCATGTCTCAGGGGATTGATGCTAAATAGAAGCTACAACTAAAGCTTAAAAAATGATTTAGCAATAGGAAAGCCCACAGACCACAGCACATGTAGGCACAGTTGATGGTAAACATCAAAGAATAAATACAACTAAAAGTCATAAAATCGGATAGACAATAAATCTGACAGTTCAAGACCTTTTGGGGCTTGAATCATAAAAAATAAAATTACTTACTCAGGCATTCCTGGCTTTATTTATTTATTTATTCTTTATTTTTTGCCACACATCTTTTACAGGGCAGTGAACTGAAGACAGTTTCATATCCCTGACATGTTAGTGTGGTTTACAAAGGTGGTTGCCGCACAAAATAAAACCAAATGGACATATTGAAGAAATACTCCCTTTTTGTCCATAATACTGATCACTCCTTGAAGGGAGAGGTTGTTGGGAATTTATCCACCAAAATCAGACTTGAAGCTTTTATAGTCCTCCCATGGCAGCCACAAAAGCGTAACAAAAAAAAGAACTGATATATCCAAATCATCCTTGTTTTTTATCCCCCTACAGTTCTTTTATCTTCTAAGAGAGTTATAATTGGGTTGGTAGAGTCTTTTTTATAAAATAAAAAGGAGAAAAGTATTGTAATGTTTTAGATGAACTGAAGGGAGAAAAGAAAGATAGAAACCTAACATTACATTGAAGAAAACATTAATGTCAAAAATACTTTTTCTTCAAATATAAAATGCCTCCTTTGAAAAACTTTCTTTTAAAGATCTAAATATAGATAATTCTAAGTGTATCTTTAAATAAACGAAGAAGAGAATAATCAGACTTACCCCTCTCTTTCTTGTTAAGACTTGCTTTCTAACTATTAAGTTATAATTCAAACAATATTCAACCACCATTTGGAAGGAATTCTGTTAAGACTTCCATAATGAATAAGATAAAGTTCCGTCCTCAAGCTTGGATCTAGAAAGCTCCTCAGAAGAAGGATTAAATCCATGCTGAGTAAAGGCAAACGACCTTGGCTGTCTTGATTCTTCATGCATCTTGCTACTCCTCATACACAACACAAGCTCAGGAATACATTTCTTTTTACATGTCTTACTTTCTTTTCTCCATTAGACATTAAAATTCTTATTAATATTCAATAAATATTGATTGCCTAATTTATGTCAGAATCCTTTCAACAGTGAGCAAGACATGTTCCTGCCACTACGGAGCTTGCAACTGAGTAGGAAAGATATTAAACAACAATTATAAAGCAAATTATTTAATTAATGTTGCTACAAAGACAGCAATGACCATTGCCTAGTAGATTCATCTTATACATATTCCTTGTACTCACACTGTTTGAGACATCGCAAATCAGTGAATAAAACTGTTAGTTATTTGACAAAATGAATCTTAGGAGTTTTTTTTTTAGGTCACATAGCCTATAAGGCAATGCATTTCCAATGGGGGAGGGGAGGGATAAAAACTGGTCTTGGCAGGAGTGAAAAATAATTCTTACCCTTTTAATGTATACAGCACAGATACACATACATTACATAACCAGATACATGATATATCTGAGATATTGAAATATTATGGGGGAGCAATTGGAAAAAAATGTCTTCAAAATGGTTTATTAAGGAGGGAGATTATAATGCAAAAATATTGAGAAACACTGTTCTAGGCAATCCCTACCTACTAATATTCCACTTGTGTATACCCATTCTATATAATGTTCTCACATTCTTTCTCTTCAATCATGGGAAGTGCTATGACCAGAAACTCTTTCCAGTCAAATTTATTTCCCTTCTGACTGTGCTTTGCTAGATCCTAGGTATAGAACTCACAGGAAATGAAGGCTACAATTTAAGACAACTTTAAGGTGTAGGGGCTCTGGGTTTAAAGATAGCTCAGTGCTCTTATCAGTACTATAATATAAATCTTTAGTGGCTAAAAATAAGAGCTACATTTATTGGGTATTAACTATGTGTTAGGATCTCTGCTAAGTGCTTTGGGTACATTATCTCATTTAATCCTCAAAATTATTTCATGAGTACTATTACCATCTCCATCACGCAGATGATAAAACTGGGGCATAAATTGGTCAAATAATTTGTGCAAATAAAATTTGGGATTAAAAACCAGGCTATCTGATGTCAAACCCTGTTGTCCTAAGCTTTTTATGTTATTATCCACTGTAAGCTAAACTGCATTTCTAAGTATCATTTGCAAAATTATTTCCTTGGGAAATGTGATCTAAATTTCAAATACTGGCTCACAGAAAGAATTATCAAAACACATCTGTTTACAACAAATTGAGGATGATGTATACGTCTTCTTGGTAGCTTTGGTGAATTAAAGATAAGCACAAGTTTTTTTCATTTCTGTACCCACTGAGAAATGGAGTCCCTTTTTTTCACCCCCTTGATTGTGGGTTGGGACCTGTGATGTTTTGACTATTAAAATAAGACTGGTAGTACAAGGGATGCTATGTCAGTTCTGGCCCTAGACTTTGAGAAGACTGGTACGTTCCTCTTGGAATCCAGCTGCCATGCTGTGAGGAAGCTCAAGGAGCCACAAGAAGAAGTCCATGTGGAGAAGAATTGAGGCCACCAACTAACAGCCTCAACTGAGCCGACACCAGCTTGCCAACAATGTGAGTGAGGCCACCTTGGAAATGGATCTTCCAGATCTAAGCTGTGTCTGTTGAGTCCTGCTCAAATATCAAAATCCTGAGCAAATAAATGTGTTGTTTTAAATCACAAGTTTTGGGCAAAAGATAATCAAAACAATCCTCCAAGATAAGGTGGAGTGATTAAAAATTGATGACTCTCACAAATAAACTGGACAAATTCTTGTGATGCCAAGTCATGAAGCTAAAATTTCCAGAGATGAGAGTTTGATCACCCTGTATCTTTTCACCCAGAGGGAAAGATTAGAGGTAGACTTTTTCACCAATAATCCTTTCTGGAACCCCAAACATGTGTTTTCTATTGTCAAGCCACCCATTACGTAGCAGTGGCTGCCTTGACATTACAATAGTGTGCAGAAGTGGGTTAGGTTTGCCTAGGTTAAACCAATACAACTTTTGGTGTGATCTTCAAAGAGCTTTTGAAGGGAAACTTTTGAAATGAAGCAATAATTTATAGTATAGGTAAAAAATAAATCATTTTATCAAACAATTACGTTTGAACTAAATTTATGTATTCTATGGAGTTTTCAATGTGAGTTTAAGTACTACCCTCTCCTTTCTAAAAAGATGTTCAAATTTCTCCAACTTTAGATGTGTGGGCCAGAGCTTCGGTCCCATCCATGACTATTGGTGCAGTCACATGACTTGTCTGCGTCTGTCAATTTCATATAGGAAACCATGTGCTATGGACTCAGTTGTGCCCCTTAAAATTCATATGTTGGAGCCCACACCTCGGTATAGTTACATTAAAAGTAAGGAAGTAATTAGGGTTAAGTATGGTTATAAGAGTGGAATTTTGTTCTGATAGGATTAGTCTCCTTTTAAGAAGAAACATTAGAGAGCTTTCTCTCCTCACCCAGTGAGGACACAGCAAGAAGGCACAAGCCAGGAAGAGAGCCCTCAACAAAAAACAATCTGTTGGTAGCTTGATCTTAGAATTTCTAGCCTCCAGAACTGTGAGATACCAATTTCTATGGTTTAAGCTTCCCAGTCTGTGGTATTTTGTTATGGCAGCCTGAGCTAATACATTATGTTCATAGAATTTTAAGCTAAAAGAAATCTATAGATTGGTCTCCCCATATCTATTCTTCTCTTCTTATTACAGTAATAGGAGTTTTAGTTAGACACATGGCCATTCAGATGATAAATATATTTCCTGGCTTCCCTTTCAGATACAGCCAAGTTACAAAGTTGAGCTTGTACAATCGAGTAGAGGTAAATGTTCAACTGTCAGGTTGCAAAAGGGAAGAGCATGCCCTCTTTGTCCCTTTCCTCTTCCTGGTGGCTGGAATGCAGAGTGACAAAAAGAGCTGGAGTAGCTGTCTTGGACCATGAGTGAGAAGTCATCATGGAAGAGGCAGAGTAATACGACCCAAGAAACCTGGGTTCCTTTGCCAAGGGGAGCTGCCCTACCAGCTCAGATTTTTACTTGAGAAAGGAATAAAGTTCTACCTTCTTAAAGCCATTGTTAATCTTGGTTCCACTTTACAGAAACGAAGTTGATATTTCCACCAATTCATATAATCATCTATTGCAGGGATTGGCAAACATTTTCCATAAGGGGCCAGATAATATAATAAATATTTTAGGCTTTATGACCCACCCTGTTGCAACTACTCAACTTTGCCTTTGTAGCATGGAAGCAGTCATCAGCAATATGTAAATAAATGAGTAGTATGGCTACATTTCAATTAAGTTTTATTCATAAAAACAGGTGGCAGACCAGATTTGGCTCCCAGGTTATAGTTGCAGACCCCTGATGTATTGTAAGTAATCCCTTTATCTTAAGAGTGAGGAAACTGATACACATACAGAGTTCAAACTATGGTCATGGATAGCAAAGACAACACAAATACCAACCCAGTTCCCTAAATTCCCACGTCCATATTCTATCCATCCACCTCATTCTTTATTACAGGGACACAAAGATATCTCTTTGCAGTTGCTTAATGCTTGCTCATTATAACATAAGAGTCTTTCTCTTAAAACAAGTTCTCTACATCTTTTTCTCTTTTGCTTTGTCTCTGTAGTATCTTCATTGCATTTTCCTTTTTGCTCCTTTCTCATTACAAAATTTGTGCTTTTATTATATGCCTGCATCTCCTGTTCTTATGGGTCAATTGTTTTATGTATTAGACATTAAATGTTATTAGGCCAAGGATATCCAGACATTGACCTTTATTACTATTAACTGATTCAGTTTTTTGCGAGCAAGGCTTTGAATAGAGTAACTTTATTTATATTAACAACAAAGATATCACATTGTTTGTAAGAACAAATAGAAAGTCTGTGTACATGCTATCCTAAGTAGAAACCCAAACACTGTATTTTTTCCAGGTTCAACATTTTTGTACTACCCTCCAAAAATTATTTACATGCAATTACAAACTTCCTGATCTTTTCCCACTCAGGCATCTGAGGTTTAAATGTTAAGCCACTTTCATATAACAGAGACACATTTTCTATTTATTATAAAACTATAATTGACCTTGATTATTATATAAAAATTCCTCCTTGAACATAAGACCAGAAAGTACATATCTCTAAAAAATGGATGCCTTTTTTCTTAAACAATGCAAAATGTATAATTCAACATAGTTTCTATTTTTCCCTATGTCACCGGGAAATTTGAAGCTTGCTCAATACTTGCCTCTCCTGATGAGACATCCTGGTCTCCTGGTAACAGCGACTCCCTTTTAGCTAGTTTTTATTTTTTATGGAAACAATTTTATTATCTTGTTGTGGACTGTATTTGATTTTGCTAATTTATTCAATTACATTTTGGAGTTGCTTGGGATCTACATCAATTAAATAAATGGCAATTCTGCAGTGGCTCTCAGGTGACCAAGTGGAGGGGTTCACATATCCACTGTAATACTGCAACTATTAATATTTCAGCAGTACCCTTCAACTTTCCTTAATTCTCACAAAAGGAGAGTCAAATCAGAAGAATAGTAGAGAAAAGTGCAAAATGCCAATAATTGTCCGTGCAAATATTCTGTTTCAGACACCCTCCATTTAAGTCGTCTTCAGGCTATCCAGCTCTTTTGGCAATATTTCTCAAAATATGGTTTCTAGATTTCTTTTTAAATGCAGATTCCTTAATCCCACCCCCTGTTGTGCTGAATCAGAATGTCAAAGAGTGAGGCCCAGTAGTGAGCAGCATTTTCACTGGTTCTCCTGGTGATGTGAATGACTGCCAGAGCTTGAGGCCACTGGCATTTGGATTAAAGTGCAGATCTCTTACTGTTCCACACCTCCCACATTCAGGCACTGCCTTCTGCCATGCGACCCACAAACATCACCTGCCAACCTTACAGAACCACCTGTAGATTTCTGGATCGTTCTTGTTTCGTCCAGTGGCAAAGCTCCTGCCCTCTCTGACGGGAAGTTCCTCTCTGACCTCACCCACCCGAGGTACTATAACTTGTCCTATGAGAAGTCACTCACACATGCACTCACACAAGTCTTCCCTGATTTGGCCCAAACCACACTCCCTAGGCCTATAGTAAGGAGCTTTTCCTCTACGCCCCATGGTTCCCTGCCCATTCTGCCATAAAGTACCTATCATACTTTGCCATGATCCTGTGTTTTCGGGTCTTCCTCATTACTCTAGAAACTCCTTAAAGGCCTGCCTTGTTATTTACTCATTTTCCCCCTTGCATATCATGTGAGCGCATTAAAAAAAATGTTGGGTGAATAAATGAAGAAACAAATATGTACATTAAATATGTTCTGATTATGTCTGATGGCCCCTAATTACACTCTAAAGTCAAATTAAAAGTCCATTTCTGCCTGTTTTGTCCCCTGCTCCTCCACGGTCATGCACATAACAGTAACTATTAGTACCTGGTGCATCAGACTGTTTGCCTGGCATTTATGCCCTCTCCTCGAAACAATAGTGCCTCTAATTTATGAACTGCCACTTCGAACTAACTCCTGTTTCAGTTCAAATGACTCAACGGTTATTTGAATAGCTCTATAAGGGTTCAAGCCTTTTTAAAAAATGACACCATATCTCATAAAACTATGGTTGATACGGTTATAAATTTCAGGAATGAGACCCAGGCTTTTTGTGCAATCACATTTGGGTTCGGGGCACATTCCAGCCATGGCATCTCATTCCTCGGAGGGGATGAAGGCCCCCACTCTCCTCTAATTATCAGGCCACATTAGAATCTCCCCTTCTTACGATAAAAGCTTTGGCTGCCTTTGAATAATGCACTTCAAAGTCTCCCTTTCATATGATTTTTGAAATCTCAGCTCATTGAGGCTGTCACAGCTTGACATGCTTGTGCATTTGTCATAGTTCCTAGAAGCCCGCCTCCAACCCTGGACCTGGGATAAGCTGCAATCTCTTCTCTGATAACACTTCCTTAAAGAGAAAAAGAGAGACAGCACACTGTCATAAAATAAGGAAAAATCACTCTATTCTGTCCAGGAATTTTAAATGTGGATTTTTTTCTCCTATCAAAAGGAAAGGATTCTGTCCAGCTGGGACGTTTCTCTGGGCAATGCAGTACCAGGTCCCAAACAGAAAGCAGGCTGGTGGGTGTATGTCAGGGTCCTGGCAGAAACAATGAGATATTTGAGAAAGAAAGTTTTAAAAAGAACAATTTACAAAGGTATAAATTGGATTTACGGAAGCAAACTTGGGATGGTGCAGCACCCTGGGGCTACCTATAGTGGAGGAGCCATTAGCACCCCAGACCTGAATTGGGAAGAAGAAAGAGTAGCTACAGAAACCCAGAGAGAGGCAGTTAATGGAACTGACCACCTAACAGGAGTTATGGCCTTCCGCAGAGGGACACAACCAACCTACAGCCACTCAGCAAGGAGACAGAGAAATCAGTGCTTCAATCTCACTTTCTTCCCATCCTTCAAAATCCTGCTTGTGTTTCCCATTGACTGAACTGAAGCCAGAAGGCAAGGGAACCCCTTGACAATGTTCATGGGGAGCACACAGAAGACATCCAGCCTAGGGGGTTTACATGGAGGATAGAGGCAAGCATAGAACAGTGGAATTTCCTTTGCTTCTGTTGAAGGGAGGGATGTCAGCTTTGTCTGATACACACACAGTGAAATACAGCAAGGTTGACTGACCCTAAGCATTCCAGTGACTTATACCTTCTCTGCATCAGGTTCTATTAAGGTTTTTAGAATCTGGATCAATGACATTATGGGGATGCTGTGAATTAATTTCAAAAAATGACATACTCGAAGGTAACAATAATAAATGTTTAACTTGACAATTATCTGAGAATATACAGTATCAATTTATATGCCAATTATATAAATAAAATGAAAAAAATATGTAAAATAACAACCCTTTCACTTCATATATCTAGATGTGTTTATGCTGAGGAGTGCTGATATCAGGACCTGCTCCAGACACTAACAAAATCAGTGACCATACACAGGATGTGAATCAAGCAAGGAGTAAGAATCTTTAGTGCCCATTGTCCCCATTCTCCCCAAATCAGTCACTCTTGCCTGGGATTCTGCCATTATTCTAATATCTTTGTGCTTCAGATGTCCTAGATTTCCTGGTATCCTTTCTTAAAATTTATGCATTCTTAAAGCAATAGATCAGTTATTGACATGTTAAGTTAATTAGTAGTAGTACTAGGAATCAGATCATTAACCCCATTTAACCCAAAAAGTATCTGTAGTTTTGAAAGAGAGGGTAGTAGATTTGTTGCTCAGGCTATTGTTGGAAGAGGACAGGCTTAGATGAGTCATCAACAGATGGTGAGGGAGACAACCTCTGGGCAGTGAGGGAACACCAGGTCATAGGTAGAAGTCAAGGTGAGAGGAAAAGTAGAAAAAGGAACCTAAAGGAAAGGAAGAGTATCGAATAGATTCAATGGATGACATACATCATATGCCATACATTTTGTGCAAGGCCATTATGCCAAGTTATTTACATGTATTGTCACATACAGTCTCTACACAAATTCTGTGAAATAGGTACTAACACTCACTTTTCCAGGTAAGATAAATGAAGTTAATGAAAGCCAAAAACCTTGCCCAAATCACAGAGATAGTAAATGATGAGAGAGAATCAGAATTCCAAAGCTTGTGCATTATTTCCTCTGAGACATGTTCACATCCTCTCTTTTCCTCTCTGTGAGAGACTCAAGGATGAAGTAGAACTAGTAGTGAATAAAAAAAAAAAAAAGAACTGAAAAAGGTCTGAGGGCAAAACACCTGCAGACTGTCCCCAAGAAAGACATTCAGTCATCAATTCATTGTCCAACAGACTTGGATGGAATGCTGACTATAACCTGGACTTACATTTAATACTAAGTTCAGGAAGTACACAGGTCAGGAAACATGATCCCCTACTTCATAAACTAGCACTGCAAGAAAGACCTTCATCCAAGTGTGTACTCTGAGAACACAATGGCAAGGTTTGCTGGGAAATGAAGTTTATCACTTCTGCTAATAAATTGTTGGCCAGAAATGGTTACGTGGCATCCAACTACAAGGATGACAAGAGGAGAAAGACAGGTACATATTGTGGAGCCCTAGTAATGTCTACTAGAGTACTAGCAGCAAGTGCACACTGTTTGAGATTATAGCCTTCTGTAGTACCAACATTATTATTTATGATATCTCTAATTTTGATGGGAGGATCCCTGCTTTAGGTTGCTACAGAAAATCAGAATAGGAAAATAGACCAAACGCTGATAAAGGAACATGAACATCGCCTGTTCCAATCTTCATCTCAGCTAGACAGCATGGCTCTTCTTGAGAAATGACTCTTACAGAGTAAAACAGGGAGGGAAAATATTCGTTTTGCTTCCTGGCTGCCATCAGAAATCTGTGGGGCCTCCCTTGGCAGCAAAGGACTTTATCTTCAAGGGTAGTATTTCAAATGATGGTTTAGTTTTGGTCAAATTGCATAGAAAAGAAAAACTCCAAAAGTTATAATTCACAAATCAGATACATTAAAGGCCTGAACACACTAATTAGTTCTTAATCAACACACTAAAACCTACCCTGAAATTATAGCTAAATGCATAATAAGAAACATGGTTGGAACTGAGAGAGGAAATTGAGAATTTGGGAAATTAAACTCATTACTCCATATACTTCTGTTATGACTCAATTCTTTTTCATTGCCCCTTTTTGAACCTTTTCTATGTCTGCTGTGCTCCTGAGCTGAGTAATGGAATTTAATATTAGGTTCTTTTTTCCAATAGCAGGTATTATTTGGTCTTACACAAGAGGAGCCGGATATTTAGCAACCTACACAAAGAGCCTTAGACAATACTCAAGAAAATGCTCCTTCTTAGCGTGCTGGGGAAGGAGAATGGTGAAAGGGATTTGAATTTTGACTACAGGATGAAATCCACTAGAAGCAATGGACATGAGGCTAAGTGGGAATGGGAAGAGCACTGAACCAGGAGTCTGAGGCTCAGTCCAACTTTCAGCTGCTCTGCCAAATAATTTGTAGCCTTGGGCAAGTCGCTTCATATGGTGGATGCTGTGATACACTACCCAGATTCTTCCTTCAGCACTAAAGGACTCGTTTCCCCAGCTGCTGGGAACAATCCCAGCAGACAGCTTCAGTTGTCAACCTTTTAGGGATCACCTCAGCTGAAGAGTGTGGCTTCACCCAGGGAAGTTCACACCCAATGACCCATCAATGAAGAAGCCTGGCCCTCTTGCCCCAACTTGGAACAACTCAGAAATGACATTTGGGATCAACTGAGGCCTTTGTTAAAAATGTATGGAAGCTCAACTTCTCCTTTTGCCCAAATCTGCCCAAATCTCCCTTTCCCCTTGCACAGGGGTTGATCTCAAAAAGCACTCTCCAATAAACATCCTGTTCACTAGACTCCACCTCAAAATCTCCTTCCTGGGAAATCTAATCTGCGATGACACATCCAACTTGAGTCTATGAATCTAGGACTCAGTTTCCTCTCATGATCAGGAAAAAAAAACCCTGAGGGAGTTGTGGATTCTTAATATGAGGCCCATGCATGGACATGAGAAGGATTTTGGACAACTTGAAATTGAACATCAAGTTTTTTTTGTATGTATAGAGGAGTGCTTTCCTTGAGAGATGTACGCAGAGCTCAATAGATTATCTCAAGTGTTTTTCACCCCGACAGGTAATTAACCATTAATAAGAGATGATTTCTTGCAAGTACATTAATTGCAACATTCCAGAATTTCACAAGGCACAAGGTGTAGTCTTCAAGACTACACTCTGAGCTCCCATTGTACAACTATGAAAGTCAATTCACACTTATAAATTAATGACAGAGGTCTGTTCTCACTAAAGTTTTGTTCATTTTGTGCTCTAGAAGTAACCCTGGTAGGCTTAATTGTTAAATCTTTGAAAGGCCTCTAAGGATAGACATTTCAAGGATGGAAAAGTGAATCCAAATAGGATTCAACAGGAGAAAACAATCTGAAGCAGGCTTTTAATTCTCACTCCTACAATTTTAGAATGACCTACAACCAAATTTTGAAAACACAGTGCCCTCTCACTCCCAGCCCAGACCACTACTATGAGAAATAGATTCACTTCCAAGAAAGATGAGCAGTAGCTATCATTTATTGTGTGCCTACTATATGCCAGGTATTCTATATATTAATTTTACTGAAGCTTCAGACCAACAGGTGAGCAGGCATTATCATCTCGATTTTACACATAAGCAAACTGAAACTCGAGAAGTTTCAAAATTTTAGCTAAGTTTACAAAAGTAGTAAAACTGATTTTGGATTTAAACTCAAGTTTGTTTTGAGTTTCAAATTTGTCCAATCCAGTTTCAAATTCTGAGCATACTCTGCTACAGAACCTTGCCTCCTAAAGTTGTCAAAACCACATTCCAACTTTCTGGTAGGAAACAGTTTCTCAGAGTAAAAACTGGTAGTGAATAGAGACAGTATCTACAATACTGATTCATCTCCTGGAACCTCTGTCTTTGTCTTCCTGATGCCAAATGAGTTCACAAAAAAATGGCTGTTAAAATAGCAGTTAACCCACTGGTAGAAAAAACAACTCAGATGACTATATGAATATTTTCTTGAACATGCAGTATGGGAACAGATTTGGGGTTTTTTTTTTAACCTTTTTTCAGATGCATCTGGATGATTCCAACAGAATCCAAGCAGCTCATTTATGAGTTCATGTTATACCAGAAGTACAGCTCACTCCCATAAGATAAGGAGTTACTACTATTAAATCCAGCGTTCATTGTACTCTGCTAAATGGGGTACATAGCAAACCAAAAATGGTCTCTTTCAATGTCAGATTTTTATCTTTTTTTCTATGGTAACAATTAGCACTTACTGATTGCCAGTGGTTCTACCAGTTGAGGGACTTGGCACTGAGGCTCTGGGCGTCCCCATTGCTGCCATAGGCACAGCTGTCTCAACAGCTATTATATCTTCAGGGGCCCTACACCGGAGGCACCAGGTAGGAGGCATTCTGGCCTGCCTGGACCAGAAAAGAAGCGCCTTAATTCTTTCCCAGCCTCAGCCCATTACCCAGTTCCAAAGCTTCCACATTTTTAGGTATTTGTTATAGCAGCACCCCACTTTTTATACCAATTTCTATCCTAGTCAGTTTGGGCTGCTATAACAAAAATAGCACATATTGGGTGGCTGAAACAGCAAACATTTATTTCTCAAAGCTCCGGAGGATAGGAAGTCCAAGATCAAGGTGCCAGCAGATTTGGTGTCTGGTGGGGGCCCACTTCCTAGTTCATAGCTGGCCCTCTTCACTGTGTTCTCACATGGTAGAAGGAGGGCTAAAGAGCTGTCTGTGGCCTCTTTTATAGGGGTATTAATCCCAATAATGAGGGCTTCACCTTCATGGCCTAATCACCTACAAAATGCCCCACCTCCTAAAACCATCACATTGAGAGTAAGGATTTCAACATATAAATTTGTGGGGGACACATATCTTCAGTCCAGAACACTAATGTTAATAATAACCATTTCCTCTCACATACATATAGTATGAGCATTTCAATTTACACTATCTCACTTAATCCTCCCAACAATATTACAAAGAAGGCTGAGCAGGTGCTATTATATTCATTTTATAGATGAGAACACTGAAGTTTAGATAGCTTAAGGGATTTATCCAAGACTTCATATTAGTGTTCTGGCTTCTAATCCTTCCCAAATTTCACTAATAAGATAAAATAGACCCACATAACTGAGGCCAAACTGTGCACAGAACCCCATGTTAGCCCCATGCCATATTGCCACATGGCAACCGGAATGATCATTCCAAAATGTGCATCAGATCATATCGCTTCCCTGCTGTCAACCCTCCAGTGTCTCCTCATTGCACTGAATAAAACCGTAAATCCTTTCTCTGACCTACAAGATCTTATAGGCTCTGACCCCACCCACCACCCTGACTTCATCCTCTCTCGTCTTCCCTATGGCTCACTCGCCCCTAGCTTCCCAGTTCTTGAATCAACAAGCACGTCCCTTCTAATGCTTTTGTACCTGCTCTTCTCTCTGGAACTCTCTTTCTCCTGACATTCACAAGAATCACTTACTCCCAGAAAAGCCTTCCCTGACTACTCTAGCTGAAAAGACATCCTTATCATTCTGTATCCGCTGACATTGGTTTATTGTTATTCATATCTCTTATAAGTACTAAGATTATATTATGTATTTTCAAGATTTTCCTATTTGTTGTATTTGTCTCATATTAATTATCCATCTTTATTTATTGTTTCTCCTCCTAGAATATAAATTCCTTGAAAGAAAGGACTTTCTTTGACTTGTTTACTGCCTCATCCTCAGTGCTTAGCAGCATGCCAGGCTCACAGTTCATGCTCAATAATATGATCTGAGCTTTGAATAAATGATTAAGTCTTACTCAAAATGTCAGGCAATCAGTTGAGATTGCAAAGAGTCTTAAGTTTGTTTTATTATGTAACATTTCCCTTCTCATTAACTGGAAAAGTCTTTATGAAATACATGATATATTATAAAGTTTTTATAAGAAAGAGTTCCACCCTGGCTTTACTACTTACAAGTCATGGGAACTTCCATGAGTTATTTAATGTTGCTCATATTCTGATACTAGATTTCCTCATCTGTAAAATGGGCATAATTACAGTTGTAGGAATTAATAAATTACATATAAAAAGCAAGTACAGTGTCTGACATATGGTAAGTGCTTGAATAATGTTAATAGAATTATGTTTATCATGAAGAATTACAAACATAGAGAGTTAGCCATTTATTTACTTATTCATCATCTATATACTAATAAACTAGGCACTAGAGAAGCAAAAAGGAATGAGATCCACTCCAAGTTATTAAAAAGGCCAGGACATGCAAGGGAGAGAGAGTGTGTATACATTATCATTTGTGCTCCTCTGCACTACCAGAAATTTCTACTGTATGCATATGTATAAGGCATTCAATGAGATAATTTGTAAGAATCAATCATTAATTCATGTATTCAACGTTACATTGAATGCTTTTCCTCTTTTAGTCCTCAAATGCCATTGAAGATGTAGCGGTGGAGAAACAAATACAGCCCTTGACCTAAAGAAATGTACGTTTTAATGCAGAAGGCACACCTTAGGCCACTCGCATACTGACCCTGCCTCAGGACCTAGTTTGTGTGGCCTTCACTGTCATTATGATGTTGGGGTCTTAAACTGTCACACTTCCAATAAGATCGTCCAAAAAAATCCTGATTCTAAATTTTTCTTGATAGATCTGATGTTCTAGCAATACTGAGCCTGCATTTCATTCTGTTAACAAAACCCTGAAACAGAGTAGTGGTTGCCACCTTTAAATTAACTCTCGAGATTTAAGAAATCTCTACAGCATGTCTATATCCTTGCAATTTTTTTCTATCCTGTTTCCAATAGTCAAGTGTTAAAATCTCCTACAATGATTGTAAGTTTTTCATTTTCTCCATATAACCTTCAGTGATTGATTTATATGTTTTAAGGCTTTGTTGTTAGGTACATATACATTCGTGACGGTAATACATTCTCAGTGGATTGCTCTTTTTATTATGATTTAGCACCCTTTTTTGTTCCCAGCAATTGTTTTGCTTTAAAATGTATTTTTGTCAGAGTTCGTGGAACTACACTGGTTCTCTTTTGATTATTTGCCAGCTATATCCATTTCCATTCTCTTATTTTCCCTGTCAACTCCATTCTAGTCTTTATTCCTTTCTGTCTAGCAGTTTGGGAAAATTCTTCATCTGTCCCTTCAGACCCTAAGAACCAGATCTCACATCAGCCTCTGAGGCTACCTACCATTGAGAGGTTACTGAAAATTCTGCAGACCAAGTCACACTGCCAATAGGCAGCGGGGTCAGGGTCTGGTGCAAAGGCTGGGTCAGCTTCCTGCAGCCCCCTGAGTTACTCATCTTGATTTGGATCTGGCTATGGTTTTCTTCTTTTAAAATTTTCCCTTTAAAAAATACTATCTGTAGGGCTGGGCACAGTGGCTCATGCCTGTAATCCCAGCATTTGGGGAGGCTGAGGCAGGAGGATCACTTGAGCCTAAGAGTTTAAGGTTGCGGTGAGCTAGGATTGTGCCACTGTACTGCATCCTAGATGATGGAGCAAGACCCTATCTCTAAAATTTTATATATATAAAACCTATCTTTACTATGTATGGAATTTGGAGGTGGTTGGGCTATTTTTTAAGGCGTGAATCTATAAAAACATCAAAGCTAGACATCTAGGATGTGTGCTAATGATTGTGACAGAAAAACACAGACAGTTCCTAGGTCTATGAAGGGAAAAAATGACATCTGAAGGCCCTTCCTCAGTAAAACCAGTTGAGGCTGGTTTCCTAGTACACAGATTCCATGAGCAGCTCCTTCTTTTGCCTTTATAGCTAGAGAGCAGGCATTGGAATGTGAGTATCATTCCCAGGGTCATAATAAAATTTAGGGACATATGTCTTTAAATAAGTTTAAATTCTCAGTTTAAGGGCTATGTAAGTACAACATTTGAAGATTATATCCCCAGCCTCAACAGTGCATCTCAAATACCTCAACACCACTAATATGTTATTTTGTTATTAATAATACAATAATATTAGAGGAAGAGAGAGGGATAGAGACAGAGAAGAAGCAGAGACTGAGGTAAAAGAAGAGTTGGTGGATAGGAAAAAATAATTTACCATGAAGTTGAAGAATGTGTATGTAGTTGGGAGCCTAAATTTAAACAACTCAATGCTTCTACAAACTGAGAATCAGCCTGTCCTGTCATGTCCATTCAAATTTCCCTAATCTAACCGCTTCAATTTATTGCTCACTAATTAGATAGAATTGTTGTCCAGAATAAAGAAATCACCACCCGGTAATTACTTCATTGTAAAACGTAATGAGCATCCAAACGCTGA
Organism: Propithecus perrieri; assembly: GCA_963574695.1. Taxonomy (NCBI): domain Eukaryota; kingdom Metazoa; phylum Chordata; class Mammalia; order Primates; family Indriidae; genus Propithecus; species Propithecus perrieri. The sequence goes on from CAUYRB010075978.1 coordinate 24,405, forward strand.
CACATACTGTAAAAATTGCAGCACAATAAATAGAACACTGTTTTCCAACAATAATCCGGCAGTGAATTCTGCTAGTGTATTTCTTTGTGAAACATGTTTATGTGATAGTCTTCCAATTTTATGGCAGAAGTTTATCACCATAAGGTGCATTTCATGACAGCCGAATAACTACATTCAGTTAGGCTTGTCACCATGTGCCTTCCGTATCAAGACACATGCTGATTGTATCAAATACTGTTGACTGTCTTAGTGCTGCGAATAGAAAAGATGATTACACTGTTGGGTGTAGATATGATGCAATATTATTCATATTGCAAGAAATTGAAGGTCAAGGTTGTCTAACAACATTAGAAAGATTGGGTATTGAAAGGTTCTTAATGCAGTGATGATTCACTAATGGGAAGATGACAGGTGTACCTTAATGTGTGGATGATTCTTTATGTAAACGGGTGGGATAGAGGTATATTCACATCAAATCATTGCATGTTCTTGGGTAGGGATACAGGTTATTAATTTACCTTTTGAAAATAAATCAAAACAAAGCTTTAAGTACCCACCTTAAAATATGCATTGATTTATCCAAAGGATTAGACTGAAGGACAAGAGATCTAAAATTTTGCCTGTGTCCTGCATAGAAACATTCTGTGATAAATTCAGCACATAATGTTTGCCATACTCTTTGTCATTCACCTGTGTTTCTGGTTTTAGCATAGGTATTGTTTACTTTTACTCTTACCTAGTAAGAGCAAGCTGCAAAGCATATCTTCAGTAGACTAGACAAGGAAGTTGATGTCTCTAAAATAGCAAAGGTTAGTAGCAAGTTAATCAAATTTGAAATTTATTTAAGCTCCATTGTCAAACAGCTGTTATGGTCTGGTCCTAGCTTTGTAAGTGATAACAAATATATGACCCTAGAAGTTTAATTCTCAAAATCTTATTTTGAGATTTGATATGCAGTAATCTGTGATCTTGTTTGGTTCTTACAGTTCTTTTATAGTCATGTTGTATAGGTCAAAAAGAATAAGAGAAAACATGATTTCTAGGATGATTTTCACAATAGCATATTTTCCATCGATTCTTTCTTCACTTCCACCCACTCATGAACTAACTTAAAACATAATAATGATTTCAATAATTTACCAGATCAATGCACCATTAATTTAAGAAATTCTGCAACCGTCCATATTTAATTCAATCACAGGTTAAATGTTCATGTTGGACATTCTATTGTCATAACAGTTATATCATGGGGACTTTGCATTGGCTTTCAATGAATAAGAGTTAGTGTGGTATAATTAACAATGCTCATGTGTTTACCACTTAATCACACCACTTTAAAGGCTATTGGTAATTCTGTAATCCATGGCCTTTTCTATCATGATCTACAAAATGCCCAGACCAGGACCTATTAGGTATAGTCAAATAGGCAAAGTGAGAGGCAACTGCATCTGTAATTAGGGGAGGAGAGATGCTGAGTGAAGAGCTAGCTAGAGGTGATAGGAAAAAGTATTCAGGGAGAACAGTCATAAGGATCAGGAAATTCAGTATTGCCCATTAGATGGTAATTGGAGAGAGTGTCTTCAACAGGTCAGAGAGAACCAATAGACTGTTCCAACAACTGGCCAGTGCTAGACAATCTAAGAGAGACACACTGGTAGTTCCCCAGCCCTGGATAGTTGCCCTGGCTACCATCGGTTCTAGGGATTAAGGCCTCAGCCAGTACTACAGTCCTGCTAAAATGATGAAGAAACCACAGGTAGGAACAAACTATGTGTGTAATGGTCCTGTGGGCGATGTTGGACCAGGCAGTGCATTCCTCAAGGGGACCAGCCCACAGAACCTGGGGCAGGGAAGCAAAAGGTTGTGGGAAAGAGCTGAGGAAACCATTTTTGTTCCTCGAGCAAAAACCTGTGACTGTGGAAGAAAACAAAAGAGTGAGCTCTAGGAGAGTAAGAACTAGACAAAGTGAGGTCCAAGGAATGTATCATGGTCCACAGTTCAGAACTGGGGGTCTGTATCAGAGGGATGTTACCTTTTCCCCAATTTCTAATATAAGCGCTTCTGGGGTGGGCTCTTTGGCTGAATGGAATCAGCTGAACACATGCGAAGAATTTATTTTAATAGTCTAACTGCTTAGTCATTTGGTGATTTAATAAAACCTTGCTCATTCAACCACTATGTTAATCACAATGTCTCAAATTAACACAAAAAATAGTAATAGTGAAATCAAAATGCAACCTGATCACAACATTTGGTCACTATGGCATCTTTAAAAGAAGATAAACTACAACCTTATAAAAAATTGATTTTGAACTTGTTGGGGGTGATGTCTCCTCATTATTTATAAATCAGAAATGCTTAGCTTAATTCAATAATTCAAGAATTACCTTTTGTTTAATTGGTACTATCATGGTAGCTGCATTTTCATAAGTTAAAAAATGAATGTGAACTTTACTTTGTAGGGAACACACTTTGGGTAATTGCTGGAAAATAAATTTATAGTTAATGGATTCACAGTCCCTAAAGCCTCAATTAAGAAGTATAATTTAAATACTTTCTGGGTAGTATCACCCTATGTTTTTAGAAAGCTTAGCAAAGTCTAATCTAGGAATGATGCTCACAGTTTAAAATAAGTACTTCAAAAGGGGGGTTGTTGGAAGCTTAAACAGATACACTTAAATTAGTGTTTCCTATTAGTCAGGGTTCTCCAGAAAAACAGAACCAGAGCAGGTGTGTGTGTGTATGAAGAGATTTATCATAAGGAATTGCTTATGTGGTGATGGAGGCTGACAAGTCCCAAGATCTGCAGTGGACAAGCTGGAGACTCGGGGGACCCAATGGTGTCATTCCAGGCCAAAAGCAGGTAAGCTCGGGACACAGTAACTACCAGTTTTGTTTCAAGTCCAAAAGTAAGAAGAACAGATATTCCAGCTGAGAGGCAGTCAGGAAGAAGGAATACCCTCCTTCTCACAGCAGAGTCAGACTTTTTGTTCTATTCAGGCCCTCAACTGATTAGGTGGGGCCCTCCCACCTTAAGGAGAGCAATCTGCTTTACTCAGTCTACTGGTTCGTATGTTTATCTCATCCAGAAACACCTTCAAAGATACACCTAGAATAACTGTCTGGGCACCCCATGGCCCAGTCGAGTTGACACATACAGTTAACCATCACATGTAGCAACTAGATTTTTCTTCACTGAGCCTAGAATTAGTTCTTCCAATGAAGTTTGTCAATTCAGATATTTATGTGACGTAATGTGGAATTCTCTCTCTGCTTGCTTCTCCAAGTATTAAAAACATCAGTGTTCAGCTGGGTGCAGTAGCTCTTGTGCCTGTAATAGCAGCTACTCCGGAGGCTGAGGTGGGAAGATTGCTTGAGGCCAGGAGTTTGAGACCAGCTGAGGTGATATAGTGAGACCCTGTCTCATTAAAATAAAATAAAATCAGCATTCATATATTGTTCAGTGAAGTAGCCAGAGCTTGATGTGGGGAAAAGAAGTTACTTGATGGTTGAATAAGAGGTCACCTGCCCCAACTACCACCAGCCACTACCTAAGTTGAGCCAAAAACAAGACTGATTACCTTCATCATTACTGTCCTTAAAACTTACTGATGCTAGTTAAAAATGTCAAAAATATGAAAGTATTGGCTGAGCCTCGCTCCCTGGCATAACATTGAAACATGCTTCTAAGTTACATAAATCCTTTATTCATTTTTAACCACTACCTCCCTTTTGAAATTTCAATTTTCTCAGTTATAAAATCAGAGTCTTTTTGGCATCTGATATTTTATACATTTTGTTATAATATTTGGAAGTAAGACTTTTAAACATTTAGATATGGGAACAGAGTTGTGAAAGGAAATTGTTCTATTTAGCACTTATCCCCACATTCCCACCAGTTTTGGATAAACAACTGATATATAAGGATTAATTATTTTCCACTTTGCCTTAGTGAAATAAATCCAAAACCATAGAGTATATGGGAAAAAACTATTTTTGCAGAGGGGAGAGGAGCAAATAAGACCCACATTCTGAGCAATACACGGAATAGAAACTTCTTAACCATTGCCTGAAGAATGGTTGTTTGATGGAGGAAAGAGAGAGAGAAAAACAGGGAGGAAGAAAGGAAGGAAAATGAAGGGAAGTAGGCAAGGAGAAGACAGAGGAGGCCTCAAAGTGAATCCGCCATAAGCCATCAAAGAGTTTGCCATCCGTCAAGGGCAATGCAATAGCTGAACTGGAGTGTGGGCTCTAAGAGGCCACTGTCCATTGACACAGGCCCGATGATGTAACCTTCAGTGTTTTCATTAAACCCCAAGTACCTATCATGTCTCAGACTGTGTCAGAAGCTTGAAAGGAATGTTTCTGCTCTTGAGCTCGGTAGCCTCCAGTTAATTCAAGTGGGGTTGCTGATCAGAGGGAAGATGCTACCAGGAAAATCAGAGAGTAAACCTTCACTTCTTTAGGTTATCAGAAGTTAACATTTTGTGTATTCTTTCACTTACCATTAATAGCTTGCAATTAGTGACAGCTGGAAAACAGGCCTAAAACCCAAATATAAAGGAGGAAACCACAGTTTCCAATCTGATTTCCTCTACCTCTCTTGCACTAGCTCTTTCTTAAAGTCAATGCAATGTTTTCTGGAGATGGAACACAGGACAATTTGGTTTCGCCATGAGCTTTTCCAAGCCAGCAAGCTGGAGGGAGAACACACAGAGCAGAGTCGAATTGTCCCAGCTATCTCAGCCTAGGCAATCTCTGACAGCTGACTCCCCTCCATGGTAAGAGCTCAACCAAGATCAGCAAAGCACTAGCCAATGGGTATATACAATGGGACCAGAAAAACCACTCAGTTGGCTGCAGATTTTAAATAAATGTATATGGTTTTGAGTCCCTAAGCTTTATAGTATATTATTCATTATTACCATGGCAAGAAATAGCTGATACACTGCCTTTATGCTACAGATTGAGTATCCCTAATCCGAAAATCTGAAATTCAAAATGCTCCAAAATCCAAAACTTTGATGCTTAAACTAAATGCTCATTGGAGCATTTTGGATTTTGCATTTTCAGATTTGGGACACTTGTCCAGTGAATATAATGCAAATATTCCAAAATCCAAAATAATAAGAAATCCAAAATATTTCTGGTCCCAAGCATTTTGGATAAGAGATACTCAACCCATATTACTTATATTGTCAAGTGGTGTTTTTATATAACTCTTGAATTGATTCTTGGTACATTATATAATAATAGTAATAATACTTTATATTTATTGAATGCTTTCTATGTACTGGAGGAAGTGTTTTCATTCATTCATTCAACAAATAAATATCTAACACTGCTATATACAAAGCCCTGTATTCCATGTTAGGGATGCAGTCATGAGAAAAATGGACAGAGGCCCAGACATTACAAGTTTACAGTCTAGTTAGGAAATGGTGTTAATTAAATCATTTTAAAAATTCATAAAAACTATAAGGGCCGTGAAGAAAAATTATAGGGAGATAATAGAGCTTAGAAAGGGGATTTATCTAACTTGGATATCAAGAAAGGAGGACTTTTCTGAAACAGCAATATTTGGTGGGAGAGAATAGTGTTGCAGGCAGATGAAACTGAGCATACAAAGGCTCCGATGCAAGAGGGAGCAGGGCTTGTTTAAAGAACCGAAGGGTTAATGTGACTAGAATGTGCAGTGTATTAAGGTATATAGAGATAAGGGCAGGAGGTAGATCAAGCCTTAGTAAGGTTTTTGGCCTTTATTCTTATGCAATAGAGGCTTTTAAGGGATTTCTCATTCAATAATCACTACTCCCCTAGCAGGGAGATCATTTTATTATATCCATTTTACAAATAAGAAAACTGAGACTTAGGAAAGCTAAGCAGCTTGACCAAATTCACCATTTAATAAGTCATACTTCAAAGCCAGTGCTCAAGTATTCACCTACACATCTCTTTTCCCTGATAATTTTGCTAACATCTTGAGAGCAAGCTGTGTGTTATACTTTGTTGTTTCTACCCACTCTAGTCTTTAATAGAGGCCTAGTAGGGCAAATAGCCTGGGCCTCAGAGTTGAGCAGATGTGGGTTCAAAAGCTGACCTTGACCCTAGGTAACCTTGAACAAACCATTTAATTTCTCTAAACCTCTATAATTTTTTTTTCAAGTGAAAAAAGAAATAATTATACCTCTTTCCAGGCAGGAACATGTGGACACATAACTAAAAGAGCTAGAATACAGTGGATACTCAATAAATGCTGGTTGTTATTATGATTACCAGAGATTCGGTAATGGAATGTGGATCTAATGTTTACTTATTATCATTATCATCAAAAGGAAACCAGTTTTATGATACTCATAAGTCCAAAAATGACACTGACACTGACCTTCATTGAGGATTAAATAGCTCTATTAGTAAGAAGCCCTGCTAATTTTCCAATCCACATCCAACTCTGGAAAAGGCCTTAGGTCTTGTGCCTATGGTCTTAATGATTCGCATATGCACCCCTTTCATCTGATCCCTCCAGCATCCTCTGATGGGGGGGAGGTGGAGAGAGAGCTTCCTCAAAGCTCTTTTTCTAGGAGAATCATCGATCTCAAAGTGAGTCCAGCAAAGTGCAAGCCTCCGACCTCTCATATTCTCCATTTCTTTACAAGCCTTGCTTCCTAACCACCATTTCCCTGGTTTGAGTTGAAAAGCCTAAGTTTACCTGTTGTATAACGGTATTTGGAAGAGCATATAGCAGGATATATACAATTTAAGGAACGTTTACTAACTGACCAACAGAATGGAAAACCAACAGCGAGTGGTTGAAATCACTGTGATAGCCTTGTTCCGGCACCTGATGCAGTGTTTGGTCCATGCAGGGGCTCCTTTAGTGTTTACTGAGTGAATGCTTTCCTTGGAAGTCCGTTTAGTGTACTGAAGAGCAGGCCTTGGGATTCAGGTGGACATCGCCCTTCTACTTATGAGCTGTAAGAACTTGGGCGAGTTACTAAACCCTTGAGCCTGATCTGTCTATAAGACAAGGATAACTGCTTTATGGGTTTTGTAAAGGAACCAATGCGATCATGTGTGTGACATCCTTAGTAAAGTGCACACTGCATGTCCCACACACGCTACAGTTACTATTGCCCTGAATGCTGTTGAGGCTCTCAGACTATCCCAGTGGAAAGCAGAGGCCCTCAGCAGTCAGTGTTTATTTGCTCTGGCAGAGGAGTGCAGCATAGAGTGAAGTTTTAAATTATTATGAAAGCGGCTTCCTTTCTCAAGTTCATACATACTAGGAAAGTGTTGCTGGCCCCTCAGCCTCACCTAGCCATTGCTTCACGGGTCCCCTTTTTAATCGACCGTTGGCCCTTGTCCTTGAAGACGTATAAATCGTTTCCATTATTTCTACCCAGAGTGAACCAAAAGAACTTTAATTTTCTTTATTATGAAATTCATAATATGCTGAAAATATTAGAAGGGAATGGTGAAACTATTTTTGTAGGTCAATATTTGACTGTTTCTTGGCTAACGAAACGGTCCAATGAGGTCTGGTGGCTAACCAGAGAACAGTGAGTCAGGGTGAATCAGTAACAGTTTGTTATTTTTTAATTACTTGTTTATTTTATAGTTCCTCTTTCATAAATTCCTTTCTTATTATCCATGAACTGAATGAGCCTGGATTTCCCTAACACCTATTTCATTCTGTAAGACCTCCTCCAAACCAGCTTTCCTGGCTGTCAAGTTTCCCTTCTCCCCTTCCACCGTTATCACAATCATTTTAGAGAACCAAAGAGCCACAGCGGGTAGGAAGACATCAGCAGGCAAGCTGCTTCCTCTAAACACAAAGCATCCCTGGCATGTTCCACTGACTCTGTGTCTCTGAAAATCCATGCCAGCTGGTCTTGCCATGCTTTAATAATTTTTTTCTAGGGATCCACAAGCCTATCAGGATACTGGGTGCATACAGATTCCTTCATCATGAACAACCTGATATTTAGAATAATTCTCAAAGCCACATCCTGGACTCCAGTAATCTCAACTCCACCACTTTTCAGCCTCATAACCCTCAATCAAGAATTTTCTATCTGAAAAACTGAAATAACAAAATATGAAGTACTCATCTCCCTCGGGGAGTTGTGAGGAGGTTCAAATAGTATCTTATGTGGAAAATGTTTCAAAAGAAAAACTGTCAATTGCCATGTAAAAGTTTATTATTTCTCGTACCTGGGCATGTAAATAAAATATTAGAAAAATCTATGTCCTCGTTTACTTGGTCCAAATTAACTATGAGACCTAATCTATTTTGTGCATGTTAATTTAAAAGCCCCAAGCACATAAGGCAAGAGAGCACTGAGGCAAGGCTACAAGACACAGTACTGCATTTCTGATGGTTTCCAGTTGCTTCCCAGGTGCCTGGGGTCAGAGACAGGATGGAAAGTTCAGGCCCAATCTCAGCCAGGTAGCCCTTCTGTTACCATCTTTCTATGTGTTGTGAAAACCTTCAAGAAAAAGAAACAAGACTCAGGAATTTACTGAGTACTTTTTTTTTTTCAGCATATTATGGGGGTACAGATGTTTAGGTTACGTATGTTGCCCTTGCCCGCCCCCCCCAAGTCCGAGTTTCAAATATGTCCATCCTTCGGGTGGTGCGCATTGCACTCTTTGTGTTGAGTACTTTTAAATTAGCGCATTATTTCTACTTTTCTGCAATGAGTGATTCCTTTCTATTTAGGAAAAATAGCATTTATTT